>WBNM01000088.1:52691-72462 GCA_013399055.1 Ramphastos sulfuratus | reverse complement strand
GCAAGGTTGGAAGAGACCTATAATGTCTAAGGTTTGGAGGTTTTTTAATCTTTATGTCCACTTAATTTTTTAACTCCCTCCCCTCTAACCAAAAATCCAGCTCTTCCTCAAGTTCATCCTGTGATTAATCTTGGTCCTTGTCATAATCAAGAACAAAAATCCCCTTCATTACACTGTGGCCAGGGTTTCTGCTAAGAGGGTTTTGGTCAATATTTTTTTGACTTGCATGCACATTTAAATAAGCGTGTGTTTTTATTTTAAAAAAGCATTTCATGCAAAGCCTAATCCTATTTAAAATATTATTTCTGTAGATGTACCATTTACAAAAATCCTTTGTGGAAGGATTGGTTTTGATTTTAATAAAACCCCAAACCTTAAAAATCATTCTTCATTTAAACGAAAAGTCTGGAGAGAAAATGGAATAACATTTCAAATGTTTTGTATAAAAATAAACACTTGCCCTTACCAAATGCTTCCAAATTTAAACAAAGCAAGCTTGGAATTCAGCACAAGAATAGGTTTTTGCTCCTGTTTGTTTTGACTTTCCTTCGGGTTGATTTATGACCCTTGGCACCCCGCAGCACTCTGAGCAGTCTTTCATTACTCCTCTCTTTTCTTTCGGACATGATGAAACTTTCTGGCTCCTTGCTGTCCTCCCAGCAGTGATGAACATGGAGCAGGCACCCAGCTCCCTCCAGTTCTGCTGCCAACCACCCACCTTCAATGCTGATGTTTGCTCTCATCTTGCTTCTGCCAGCAATTTGGGTTGCACTGGTGCATGCCTGCTAGAATGGGAAATGGCCGGGGGGAAAAAGACAATTAATTAAACAAATCAGTCAATTAAGAACCAAACCCATGCCCCAAACTTTTCCTTCTGCTTTCATATGAATTTATATGTATATAAAAAGATAAAATTAGGGGGCTTCTAGCTGCAGCAGCCACTGAAGCAAGGGAGATGCCAAGAGTCCGATGGCAGGCGGGCAGACAGGCAGACAGGGCAAGCCTGTATGTCTTTTGTACTGCTTAGCTTGCGTTTTCCACCTTTGTTTTGCACCTCTCACCAAGGAATTGCAAATTCACTGCAATGAGTCCAGTGGATTTACTAGTCTATGGGTGCTGTTTTGAAACACCTAACCCTGTCATTTCTTTTTCAGGCCAGCCTCATGATAATTGCTTTGTCCTGGCTTGTCAGGTTGGAGCTGCTGTGCTTGCTGAGGACAAGTACTGGATGGGGGATGGCTAAGGGTGGCACCTCCTACTGGCATTTATCTGTGAGGAAGTACAAATACATGCTCAGGCTTATTTGTAGATGAACACTCACTATATCTGGACTGGTTCCTCCTGAGACCTACCATAGCAGTTTCAGCCTGGCAGTGGTACAGGTCATGAAATCGATGACCTTCCTCAGTTTTTTCCTCATGGCAGCCTAGTTTTGCTGGTGGCTCAATACACTCATTTCTCCCATTAATGAGGCTGCAATTAGGCAGAGCTAGTTGGGAAATGCTTTTTTCAGTCCATCGAAGATACTGAGATCTTGATCATTGCCGCTTTTGGCAGTGATGTAAACAGGGGAAGTTAAAAAAGTGGTTTGATTTGCATTTTTGGGGTGGTTTATAAAAATGTTTTGGTGAACATCCCACTTCAGACACTGCAAAATGCCCCCTGCCATGCTGTCTGCCTGCGTGTACTGTAGGCGAGTGTGTGCAAGGCAGAGGTGGACACTGGGGATGTGGCAAAAGGGGAGAAGGTGCAGCAAAGTGCTCCCATAGATTGAGTCACTATGGGGTGCTGAGACACCAGCAAAGAGAGCAGATAATCCAGAAAGCCTGGAAACATGAGTTTAGCAGACCACACAGGCTCAGAAATCACAGTTTAGAAAGATCCCTCCCAGAGGAAAATTCCACCTGGATGTATTTTCTGGAGGCAGGAAGGTGTCTAACGTGATTTTTGAATGCTTTGTTTTGGCAATAGGAGGTCTCATTTCTACCTGTCAGAAGATGTATAGAGCCAACACTTGAATATATAAATTACAGGTATAAATTAAAGTTCAAAGGCATGCATTTGCTATTGCAAAATCTCATACTAAGGTCCTGTTAGTTGCTGAGTGATTCAGATAATCGAGACCCTGCAAAGGCTGTGCTTTTCTGTCTTGTGCACTGGACATCTGGGGAGCCAACCAACACTTTTTCTCATCCAGCCTAGTGTCACTGAAATTACTTGAGTGTGTGTGACCTTTGAAGAAATTAAAACCCACGCATGAAACCATGAAATTCTTAACTACAAGCTCAACTTCGAGCTTGTACTAATTCCAGGGAAGTCAACAGCATTATTCATCTGTCAGAAAGGATACAGAGAAGGGTAAGAAGGATGATCAAGGGCATACAAGAGTTTCCATATGCCAAACACCAAACAGACTGGGACTTTCCCTCTCAGAAAAGAAATGACTGCAAGGGACATGAGCTAGAAGTTGTGATATCTTGAAGATGATGAATGGAATGACCAGAGGATTATTCACCATGCTGTTGAACACAGGTACAAAGGCCAGGAGTGTTTTGGGTTTTTTTTAGCAGTTTATTTGAAAGAAACACAAGAAAATAATTCCTCACCTGAACCCAATTACATTTAGCCTCTACCTGCCTCCATGGAAACTTTTATGTCTCAAGTCCTGTTTGGGTTTTTTTGTTGTTGTTTTTTTTGTGTGGTTTTCAGAGCAAATAGGAATTGCTGCTCCATCTATAACAGGAGAGGTGTTGGGTCGACAAGAACACATCACTATAACACATACTTTAAAGCATTTAATCCACCAGAACCTTCATCTTCCCACTGTACCACTGACTGATTTGTTAGCCCAAAAAGAAGCCAGGCAGCTCTAGCACGTCAGAGAGCAGCAGCACCTGGTACCTTGCACGATGTCAGTTGCCAGTCTGGAGCAATCAGTCAACTGCTTAATAAGCAAAACACTTGAAACCTTTTGTGGTATTTTTCTTTATTAATATGATGAGATGACACACACGTCTAAGCAGCACTGACTTGCATTGTGCTACTTTATATGAATGCACATAACCACCTGCGACCTGCCAGGCCCTCATTTGTCAATGTGGAGCAATCATTCAGCCACTTAACAACTCCCAGGAGAAATGCTCCCAAGCTTTCCAACTGGAAATTAAAGCACAGCACTTTGGTGAATGATTGTGATTCCCCAACAAAGCAGCTTGGAGTCTTAAAAATAGCTGTGCATTTTTGTATATATCTGTAAACAGCAGACAGTTGATTTCTTACTTCCGTTTCTAAGCAGGCTGAGTAAATTCTGTAATTAATGGCCATTAGGGATTTAGAAGACAAATGAGTCATTCATTAGCTCGGTGTCCAAACTAATGAGCAATAAATGCTTATGAGTGACATGATTTATTTAGTATTTAGAAGCCATGTCATTATGTGATACCTGATAAAGATGCCAAGAAACAAAGCTGACCCATGCCTTGGAGCTGCGAGGGACAGCCGTTTGCTCTACAGGACCTTACCAGTGCCAAGTTTGGGGGAGTCCTGGGAAGTCAGCAGTCTTCCCATGACTAACAAACCAGCCAAGAGCAAGTCTTCTAATGTTAGGTATTTTCCTAAAGGCTGGATGCAGGAGGATCATTTGTAGCTATTCCAGATCACCTATATGAGATCTTCAATACACAAAAGGCACCACGGTGGGCTGCACATGCTTGTCCAAAAGCCATTTTGGAACTTTATTTTGATACTGTCCAGATAAGCAACCCAAGTGCTGCAGGGGAAGAGCTTGGCTGTTGTTTCTGACTCTGTTACCATTCAGTTCTGTCTGTGGTCTTTCAAGAAGGCTCTCCATCCACCCAGCCTTTCTTTCCCACAGTTGAGACCTGGAGATAATAATCCAGAACAAAGGTAATGTGCCAGAATGTCAGAAGTAATGCAAAAATGAAAATCGCAGAAGGAATGTTAGTCACAGCTGATCCTGACAAAAAGTTACCCTGCATCCTGTTTAAACAAGCAAGCCAAACTGGGCAGCTGCTTCACATGCAATGGGGACAAGGAGTTGTAGCACTAGCAGGCATTTAACACAGGTAAAACTGGGGTTGCAGATGGCACTGGTCACCAGTCCAGGCTTGTAAAACCTGCTAGTGCCAGGGAAGGGAGGCTGTTGTTCTGGCAGAGGAATATTTGTGGTCAGGGAAGAGGACATGTAATGGGTACTTATTTTGAAGAAGTTCCTGCACTGTTTGGTGTGTCTGTGCTTACTGATGCAACCTTGTGGAATCACTCTCTCCTGGCTCAGGCTCTTCTGCTCCCATGAATGACACTCAGCTTTTTTTTTTTTAATTTTAAAATTAAAAAAATTCTTTTCTTCTTTTTTTTTTTTTTTTTTTCTTTCCCCCTCTCATGATTTCACTGCTATTTGTGTTGGGCTACTAGAGGAGAAAAATGCCCTGTAGGTAGCTAGGATCAGCTACCTCAGGTGGGTCTGGCAAACCATTGCTTTCAGAGAGTCATGGGAGTGATTGGTTGGCTTTTTGAAGGACAGATAGCTCCTTTGGAAATGTGGTTTCCAGGTGAGCAGGCAGCAGGTCCAGGTCCCCGTAGAGATTGCCACTCATGGCTCTGTGTACAGTGAGCTGGGAGATTGGTCCTTGGAGAGATCAGTGCTCACTATCCTCATTTTGGGAGCCCCATCAAACAGCAAGGATGGATTTAGAGACAGCCATTTGTTTTCCTTCTTTCTCCTTATGGGGCAGTCAGTCTTCACAGACCTCTGATCCCGTTGCCTCGGTGTTCACGGTATGTTATTAAATCCCTGCTGTAAGAAGAAAGGAGGAAACACACTCAGTAATGTTTTCCAGGCACAGAGCTGGCATGACAGATACTTCATACACGCTATTTCTGCATCAAGATAGAGCTACACTACTAGATTATTTAGACAGCAAGAAGTTCCAAAATTGGTGTAAGCAAACGTTTCAAGGACCAGGACAATTCAACTCCCTTTCTTAAAAAGATCATCAACCCCCCTGGTGTCTGGTGGGGTAAGAGTCTCTCTTCCACCTCCACTGCCATCCTTGAAAGTTCTGAAAATCTAGCATTTAATTAAGACATTTTTAAAAGATTGATGTCACTGAAATGTGCTGAAGGAGACAATTAAAAAATCTGAAAATTAATTCAAAATAAAAGGATCTCTTCAGATGTGTGAATTTTGGCACAGGAGTCCTCTGGGGTCCTACTAATTGCTGCAGAGACCAGAGGCAAGACCGAGGTGAGTTCATTGTGCTCCTAAATGAGCTCCATCACATCCCTGCCGAGAGCTGGGAGTCCGCTGGCACATGATGTGCATTGCCAGCACTGCCTGGGGTTGGAGAAGGAAGAGAAGGAAGCACATCACCTCAAATTTGCAGCACTTGCAAGCCTGTGAGAGGGTTGGAGCTTATTGCCAGCAGAAACCATGTAGACAGCTGACGTCTGTGTCACCTCCATGAGGCTGCTTGAAATCCCTGAGGATGTTCTGTCGGATTTGGGGCTGGTTGAGAGATGTGGCTGCCCACCTTGCCTTACTTAGTTTGGCACAGCGTGCAAGTGGTGGTTTCTGGGGATCCATGAAGGGACCAAAAGTTCTTCTGGCTTGACCACATCAAAGTTCAGCCTCTGGAGGCTCAGGTTATTAGACTTGAAATGGTGAAATAATGCATGCATGTGATAGAGTGACTTTCTTCTGCAGACATCCTTTATCTGGCCAGATGAGCTGTGCTGGGTGCCCTGTCACTTCAGAGCTCTTGTGTTAATCTTGTACATCGTGGTGGAGTGGCACAGACCTCATCCAGGGGCAAAAAAGTTAACACTGAAATCAGATAAACAGTTTGTGGCTTTGTGACACATGAGCACAGCTCAACTTAATGCCATTTAAGAAAGACATTTATGCATTTATGGTTTCCTCTCATAAGCAGCAGCAGCAAAGATAACACATTCTGCCTTGCTGTGTTTTAAGGGAGGCTGCAGCCCTTTTTACTGTGTGATCTTCAAGGTCTAGAGAAAACTTGCAAATGAAAGGCTTCTGTGAGTAATCCCATTTGTGGCCAACATAGTTACATTCTGAAGAAGTTTGGTGTAAGTATCTCACCTCATAACAGGAGGTGATAAACTAAGGGGAGGGGACTTAATAAGAGGATTATTTGACATTCAGAAATCCTCTCTTATGCTTAGGCTCTGAATTATACTATTGCAAGAAATGTTTCTAATTTAATTGAAGAGTGATTCTTAAAGACCTGCAGTTCTGGACATAGTGGGTGGGTATTGTCACAAAGCCAATCCTTGTTGATGCTTGCCTACCTGTGGGGGTTATGTGGGAATGGGAAACCCAGCAAGCAACGTGGGCTGGATTGTCTGTGTCCCTTGCAAATGATTCTCATTAATTTAGTGATGAATGAGAATGTAGGAAGAGAAGGGGCTTTTAAAAAATTTCTTTTTGTCTTTCTGCTTAGTCAATGTTCTGTGTAAGAAATTATCTTTCTTGGCAACTTGTAGAAGTTCATAAAAAGTAAGTGTCAGAAAAAGATTTTTTTTGGCAGAGGCCAAAGCTACACAGTCTTGGTAGGTGGCCTCTAATGATACTTGGGACAGGTGTTTAATAGGGAGTTTGTGCCCCTCCAGCCCTCCTGCCTGAGTGTTCAGGCAAGGCAAGGCTACTGGGGAGTTCAGCCTGGATAATTAAAAGTATGTCCCGGTCTCTTGGTGATTAAAGAGGCTTTCTGAATTTGTCTTTCAGAGCATTGATTTCAGACCTTGGCCCCACTCTGGTCAAAAGGGTTAACTGATCTTGGTCATGTATTTTTTCATACGAATATGGGCAAGATAGCTGGGGCAGAAGCTGTGAGGGATTGTGAGCTGACCTGGCCTGTTCAATCTGCAGCGTGAGAGTGCAAAAATTAAATTCTTCCTGTAGCAGACTTTATTTTTAACATCTGCACAGACAAGGCAGCTGGGGGTGGGTGAATGTATCCTAGCAGGCCAATGGATCTCTGTGATGAGTGCACCCAGGTGCTCCTGTGAAAACTGGGACTGATTTGGCTGAGTTATGAGCCTTGGAGAACTACAATCTATTCAAGTGATGAGTGTGACTGTACATCCATCCAGAGGGGAGGCTGGCTGCCCCATGCCCATGCTGGGGCTGAGGGAGGCTCCCACAGGGATGTGACTTGTCACTCACAGAGTTTCCTAAATCTCTGTGTCAGTCAACTAGTGACTGCAGCCTGCTTGTAAAGGGATGCAGCAAATTCAGCTCTTCTGGTTTAGGGGGACCAGGCTTCAGCTGAAGGAAATAACTGCTTCCCATTAAACCATTAATCCTTTTCTTCACCTGTATGTGCTAAGGATGCTCTTCATCTCTCATCTGAGCACTAGAGGACTACCTCTCTCCAGTCATAAAATGTGAGCAACTCCCAAGCCCTTGGAGGATAATGGAAAAGCTGGGACAGCTCAAGCCATGAAGCTGCTCCTAAAGGCTGAAGCTGCCTCATTTGTGTTCAGCATTTAGGGCTAAGCTGCAAAGTATTTGGAGGAATGACTTTTCTAGAGGCTTTTTGGATGGTTTTAGAGATGAGCTCCTGCAAAGTGGCCCAGAGTGGCATCTCCATATACTGCATGTTTCTTAGGCCAGGGCTAATTTCAGACACCTTGAACACTCAATCTAGTTTAGTGGTTAGGAGGCAGGAGGAGAGGGTAGACCAAGGCTGTGTTGGGTTACTGCTCTGTGGTGGTCTGTTCTTAAAAACAACCCAACTCATAAAAGAGTGACCATCAGCTATGGCCAAGCCACAGGCTCACTGATGGGAGTCAGGGTATACTCTAAGTGGTCTTTTACCAATAAGTTCCTCTGTACATCTTCTGGTCATACTTAAATTTAGGCAAATAATTGTTTTTGCTGAGCAAGTCAAGGGGAAATTTGGCTTCAATATCACTGAAAAGGCTTTTTTTTTTTTCTTTATGAAAGGAAAAAAAAGTGTTTTGAGGATTTGAAATTCTTTCAGAATATTTGGTTTGATGAAAATCACATTGCAGTTGAGATTGTTTCTACTGTCCTGTAAAACCCTGGGCAACTTTGAAATGAAAAGTGCAAAGTCATCCCATTTTGAAATAGGAGGTGAGAACAGAAAGCAAGCAGGCTGATGTTTCAGTGCATTCAAATCTTTTAATAGCTTAAATTTAAACAAACATATGCTTTAGTATTTCTATAGCTGGAGGTATAGATCCCTTTGTACAAATGTTTGGAATTTCCAGGACAAAAAAAAAAAAAAAAATGCCCAGAAATTAATTTTTCCTGAAGCTGCTGTTACTGTCAATATTTTCTATCCTTCTAGCAAACAAACAAGCACTTTCCCATCTGGGCAAGGACAATAAGATGATTCAAATATGTATTTTTTGATTAACAAGATTAAATAAAAGTAATGTTCAGAATTGCAGAGGGTCTGTTAGTTATGGAAAACTAATTAATGAGAAAACACAGATATTTGGAGGATGAGAAAAATTAAAGTGATTTGGAAAGAGATCTTTCATAGTTTCAGAAGTGGTCACTTTTAAACAAACACCAGCGAAAGAACCACTGGAAAAAAAGCAATCCAAGGAAAAAGCTCTGTTTCAAGGCCTGCCAAGGCAGAGAGAACTTCAAGGTTTTGCCTCTGCTTCCTAGAGGCTTTTCTCTTTTTGCAGAAGCCACTTCCACAGGCTTTGGCCAGCCTGAAGGACAATTTCTGGAGGAAAATCAATCTTTTCTTCACAGAAAGAGTGATTGCCCATTGGAATGGGCTACCCAAGGAAGTGGTGGAGTCACCATCCCTGGAGGTGTTTAAGAGGAGGCTGGATGAGGCACTTAGTGCCACGGTTTAGCTAATTAGAAGGGTTAGGTGGGCTCGATGATCTTAGAAGTCTTTTCCAATCTGGTTAATTCTGTGATTCTGAAAATTCTGTGATTTATTTGCTACATGCCACACCACGGCCCCCAAATCATGTCCCTGCTTGAAACAGGTCCTCCTGAGACCTGGGAGATCTTGCCTGTGGGTGAGTTTTGAACCTCATGCTGCTTGTATTTCGGAAAGATTCATGTGAAATCCAGTTTTTGGAAAGATTCACGTGAAATCCAGTTTCCCCACTTACAGCATCTGTTAACTATGGGAGCCCAGGCTTCCCCCCATCTTACAGGCAAAGAGCTTGCTTTGATTTTGCTTGCAACGCTGTCAAATTAAATGTGCCATGGATGAACAAGAAGTTCTAAAAGCAGCATTTTCAGAGGGTGAATTGAGACCATGTTTGTATTCTATGAGAAGTAATCTGGTAATCGGCACATTTTCACCCTTGTCACATGAGCCCAGGAACAGTAGCAAAGCATGGAGCAGGTCTTCACTCTTATTTGGGGTGAAACAGCCCAACTTCTGTCTGAGGGACTGGCAGGGTTCTCAGGCTGCCTAGAGCATGTGAATACTACGCATGGCAGCTGCAATGGCACCAGGACGATGCTACTGCTAAATAAATATGACACCTTTCAAAGAAACCAAGGATTTGGGTCTTTATGCTGGATTTCTCTTAACATGCCTGCAGTGAAATTAGGCATACAGCTCCCAAGGCAAGGAGAACATGTCAGAAAGTCCCAGCCTTGCAGGCAGCAAGATTTGGCTGTTTGGGTTTGGATGCAGGCTCTTTGGAGGCAGTGACGAGGCTCATTAATGTCTGTGGTGCTGGATCAGGGTGTCCTGGGGCACCTTCCCACTGAGAGTGGGAGGACCTCTCAGAGCAGTAACACTTGCAGTCCTCACCGGAGCTTCGGATCTCCTCCATGTCAGACAGTCAGGCCAGAAGCAGGCTCACATTTGGATAAAGTATTGACAAAATATTCTTGTTAAGGTGGAAATTGAACTAAAAATAAATTTCAAAATCACCTACTTAAAACTTGCCGAAGGCAAAATAGCTGATCAATATTAATCAATGGGTAGGTGTTAATTAATGTCTTGTTTCTCAAGCCAAACACCATCTACCAAGCTAGTAAACCACTTTTAACCTCACTTCCAGGTAAATTATGTTTAGTTGCCCTTTCATCCACCGCACTTTGTATACAAATGAGCAGCAGCTCCCAGTGGACTCCACTGAAAGGTTAGAAGCTGCGCACAGCATCCGGGATGAAGGTTTGAGATCTTCCCAATACAGACAAGCATTCCAGCAAAGAACACTTGGATTTGATTAATTGGGCCAAATTTTACTTTGATGAGAGTCCGGAAGGTACAGTGGCGAAAGGGGTTGTTAATCACTGTGCTTGCTGCTCAGTGCTGTGTAGTCCAGCATCTCAGCTACTGCTGTGACATCAAAATGCGTCTCCAGGATGGATGATGCGTAATCCATGGGATGTTTAAAGATATGCAGGAGAAAGTGTGAGAGCAACAAGGGGCCAGACCCTGATTTACAATCTTTTCAGGCTGAGGATTGTCAAAACATCTCAGAAGGATTTTGGCAGCTTTGTCACTTCCCCTCCCCTGGTGCTCAGCTCTTATTTAATTATTAATGTGTGTGGCTCAGGGTTGTCTTGGCAGGTGGAAGAAAAGTCTCTGTTGAAAGTGATGGGAGTAGATTTAAAAATCTCCATTGCATGGTCATCGTGTAGGACCTTTTGGAGGAGTACCAGAGGATAAAATGTCATGAAAAGCCTGATCCAAAGTCCACTGAAGTCAGTGAAGTCTTTCAGTCACTTCAGTTAGCTCCAGGCTAATTCCCAGGACACCTTATAAAAAGAGGAGAGTGGAGAGTGAGGGGAGTGATCCCAGTCAGTCACCACTTCTGTGGTGATGATATCTCTGGATGTACCTAATATTCTACTAATTGCAGATTTGGCTGGTTAATGAGGCTTCATGCTTTTCTCTCTGCTCTGGGGGATTCACTAGTCCCTACATCTACCTCAGCAGTGACATAGACCTCTTCTCGAGTGGCAGTCCCAGACAAAGCCTACCCCACGCTGGAGACTTCTCCTGCTACAGTATCCAGGCTATGACTTTTAATGATGTTAGCAGGGCCAGCAGTATATGGATTTACACAAGCTAAAAACCCCATCTTCCTTCATTAAGGGAATGGGAAAGGTTTTTGCCAGCAGAAGATCTGCTTTCAAAAGTGCTAGCAATCTCTTATTAGTGCAGGCAAGATCTGGGGAAAGGTTTTTGGCAGTTTTTCCCTTTGGCCTTGGAGATATTTTGACCATCATTGTGTTCGGCAGAAATATCTCTCATTAGGATTAAGACACTTTGAAAAATCTTCTCATCTGTGAAACATTTTCCCCTTTAATTTAGGGATCAAAATTACTGAAGTAATTAAGTTCTCCACTTAGAGTTTCTCAGTGGTTTCTCTGTGCTTTGCTTTGTGTCTTGATCTCAGCAGAAACTGCACTGAATTCCAACACATAAGGCAGAACGAGCTCGTTAGAGTTGCTTCTGAGTGGAGCAATTGATGGTTAGATAAAGCAGTTTATGTTTCCAAGGATAATAGAGATGCATCTGTGGCGTTTAGCAGCAGTGGCTGCATGCAACTCACATGCAGTAATGGTGGCAATTGAGCAGTAATCGAGGAGGAGCAGACCCTCAGGGAGATTCCCCAAAGTGGAAGATTTATGCTTTATAATTAGTCTTCTCACTTGCCAGTTTTTTCTTCCACTGGTGTGGCGAGGAGTAAAACAATCTCAGGAGTACATTGTGAAATTTTCTGCTCTTCCCTTAATTTCAAAACAATATCCTCATTGTGTTTACATCTGTCTTCAGGAAAATATATTGCCAGCTTCCCAATATTTCCTGCCAGTCTGCTACTAGTCCCCCTTCTTGTGTTTTCCACTGACAGATGGTCACCATCAACAAAGTTTCTAGAAAGTAGCTGGGATGCTCAGAAGTCCTTACTGGCCGTGTGGGTATAGGGACATTAATGTGGTACAGTGTTAATGTGGTACAGATAAATACTAGCCCAAGTGGGCTGAACTCCTTTTGACCACTTTTACATGGGACACATGGGACTGCTTTCCTCCCTGTCAGGATCAATTCTAAATTGCTGTGGATTAACTTAAATGATAAGCAAACTTGATGAAACCCTTAACACTCACTTTGCCTATGAACGGGCGTATTTTTGCTTTCAGTTTTGGCAAGAAAAAACTGGAAAAAAACGTGTTTTGGCTCAGTCTCCAGGTTCTTGATTTATTTTTTTTTCAGCTTACCATAGAACAAAAAGACCCTCTTACTGCTCCAGTTCTCCTACATGCAGTGCCAAGACTTTTTTTTACTTGATGAGAGCTTTTTTTTTTTTTTTCCCCTCAAATTTTACTTGATTATGGTACAAATATTTCTGAAATGCAGAGTCTCATTTTTGACCCCAGATTCCCTGGAAATGTCCCTTTAGTTTCACATTAATGGACAGTTTTGATGGTTTATTAGAGTTTCTCTGTAGTTCTACTCTTTCATATGGAGTCAGTTTGGATTTTCTTCTCCTCTGTCCATTTTGAAAGTTGGATGTTCCCTTCACTTTTGAACTTCTCCACTTTTCTCTCCAGGTGCTAGTCCTGTCACATTGCCAGATAACTCTTTCATCTACCCTCAAAGTGACAGATGGGGTGCTTCAAGTAACACAATTTATCCCAGTATACTGGAAATGCTGTGTGCTCTCCTGCTGCATCAAATGTCCTGTACACAAAGAAATGAGAGGTTTTGAGTTCCTTTCAGCTATAAACTTTATCTGTGCTTTTAATAGGGAAGAACTTGTGTTCTTTGACTTAGAGCCATTTTTGCCTTGAAAGCTAATGATAGCCTGCAATAACTTGGGTGATCCTCTCTCAGACTGCTAATTCCTCTTGTTTTTAGTGAGAACTGATGCATTTGAGTCTCCAGAAAATTAGTTGATACATGTTCACCTCACTCAGTAAAAATAACTGTGGCTGCAAAGCATTTTTACCTCAATAGAGCTGAGTTTATTTCCATTAAGTGAAAACCTGCCTGAGCCTATTCAAACCTTTCTCATGTGTGATTAAAATATTTTCTGTCTTAACCAACCTTAAAGGCTTGGTGTCTACTCCATACCTTAATGTGCTGGCTGGGGCTAACTCACCCTTTTGTCATGCAAGACAGACAAGATGTTTTTTTTCTCAGTTCAGCAAGATTTTTGCTGATTAGCACTATCAGTGTTTTCAGATACTGCCGGCTACCAAGATCTCATTTGAAAGAGATTGAGTATTTAAAAACTAAAGGTCAGAAATATCAATAGAGCAGTACATGCAGCTCTGAAAACAAAGATTAAGAGTTAAAGCCTTAGAAACTGTACATGAGTTTGTCTCCTTTAAATGAAAATGATGGCTATCAGCTGGTTTCTAGAATACTTCATTAGATAAGCTTAGCTGTGGTACTTGATGTTAGCTGGGGAATAAGCCTTTCTGCACTGGAGTTCCTTCTGTTCAAATGTGTCTTTTTAAAGAAATGAGTATGAAAACTGTGCAACTGTCTTCTATGTTCATGCTTCAGCAAAATGTAAGCAGCTTTCTGACTGCAGAGTCTTGTTGCCATGTTCTGGGTCAGAAACCATTTAATCACTAGGAATGTTGATGCTAAGTGAAGGACCAGGATCCTTAATGGTCAGAAGGATGACTTGGGACTACATCCATCATAATAAGGTGAGGAGATAAACAGCAATAATCATGGTTAAGCTGCAGAATTATCAAGGTGGGAGAAGGCTGGAACTAGAGGTGTTGATGAAGTGCTGTTCATGACAGTTTTATAACACCTTTGTGCCATGAGACTGAAAATTACAATGCCTTCTAATAATCAATGCAGCTCAATTTTAAATGCCTTGTTTAAATAACCATTTTGGGATAGTCCCCACTGCTTCCTGCATTAAAAAGCTGGTGTATGAATCTACTTCTTGGCTTGTGAATGGGTCATGTGTGTTGCCCAGCAGCCTGAGACCTGACTCCCAGGTTTGTTCACAGCAGAAACAGGGAGTCCCTCCTTGAATGCTTGAGCAACCAGCAAAATTGTCCAAAGCTGTGAATCTTGACTCCTGAAGTGTGCCATGGCCCATTAGTTAATCTATCTCCCCTGAAGATTTCTCAGTCCTAGGTCCTCTCTGCTCTTGGTAGTACCACGTGCTTTCCAGATTCATGACATTATTTTTTGCACCTTTGTTCACTCCCGTCTTGCTCTGAATTTTCTCCCTCAGAATTTAGGGAACAGCTGGGGAGTTCAGATCTTTCAGATGGGGTTGCACCAGGAGCAGGTAGGGAAATGAGGACTGGGTGGGCTTTTTTTGTAAGCCCTGCTCTGGGAAAACATGCCGGCCAAAGGGTCACGAAGGTAGGCTCCAGAAACTCCCTTGGTGATGTTCAGCTCTGGCTGCAGCTTCTGGGCTAATAGCTGGTGAGACCTGTGCTGAGTGGTAAATGGGAGGTTCATGGCCCTGAGCAGTCTCTGTGTTTGTGAGGGCAGGTAAGGTACTGGAATAGGATATCTTTTATGAGTGAAATAATTGCCCAGAGGAACTCAAAGGAGCAGAAAAGTCTGCCCCTGGGAGGCACTTAGCGTCTGACTCATTGCTGGGCTAAAGTCCAGAAAGACCTTCTGAAAGAAGTTCCAAATGCTGTGAAGTAAATGTCAGGGAAGGAATGAGGCAGCTTGGTATAACCAGAAGTGCTATGTGAGTTCCTTGAGAAGACAAACCACCACATTACCTCCCTTCTGCAGGTGCATGCAGAAATTGTGCACCTCATGTTGGCAGAGTCAGGGCCTGATCTCTCCCTCATTCAGTGGCCTCGTGTGCTGCCAGGTTCAGAGCTTGTGCCAAGTGCCCTGCAGAAAGACTGCGTAGGACAATGTTTCTTTAAATGTTTATTTTACCTTTTTTCCCCCTTTTTCTCCAGCGCCGAGGGAGGTGAGGGGCAGTGCCCATCCCAGCTTGAGCTTAGGAAAGTCGCTCCCGGCTTTTGGACCATGCTGGAGCTTCCACTTGGGGTCCTGGAAGGGGAATCAGAGTTTGCAGAAGGTGCTCTGAAGGCTGTGTTTGTAAGAACAGCAGTCCTGGATCTGGAAGAGATCCAGCCTGGATTAATAAGACTGCAATCCTCATTTTATTATCTAGCTCAGATGAAACACCTGCAGACCAGCACAGATATGGTGTTTACAGGACCTTCCCACAGTCATTTATCATTTTTACATTCATCTTTGATACCTAGAACTGGGTGAAATTCAACATTGAAACTGTTTGTATATTTTCATACCATTCAGAAGATGCCTCCTTTAGCAGAAGAGTCACAAAGTATCTCCATGAGGAACATGGATATGAATTTGATGAACTTTTTTTTCTAAAAAACTCCACTCTTTGCACTGTTTTCCTGTTAAATGCATAGGGCTAGTTGGAAAGGCACATCCTGGTAGGAATTTTCTTCTGGACTTTCTGGAATAAAGAAAACATTGCCTAAAGACATTCTCACCTAGTCTAGTAAGCATGGAAGGATGCTAAAATCCACCCCACCCTTTACTTTTCCGGTGTCATCCATCACTAGATGAGGCAACTTTGTAAATCTTTTAGGGGATGTTTTAGAGCCCTTTCCTCTGCACAGCTTGTCATATTTGTCATGTCTCAGGGGAGACCTTATTGCTGTCTACAACTATCTGAAAGGAGGCTGTAGCCAGGTGGGGGTTGGTCTCTTCTCCCAGGCAACCAGTGACAGAACAAGAGGACCCAGTCTCAAGCTGTGCCAGGACAGGTTTAGACTGGATGTTAGGAAGAAGTTCTTCACAGAAAGAGGGATTGGCCATTGGAATGGGCTGCCCAGGGAGGTGGTGGAGTCATCATCTCCTGAGGTGTTTAAAAGGAGACTGAATGAGAATCTTGGTGCTGTGGTTTAGTTAATTAGAAGGTGTTTGGTGATAGGTTGGACTCAATGATCTCAAAGGTCTTTTCCAGTCTGGTTAATTCAGTGATTCTGTCATTCTGTGATGGTTCTTACACAGAATGTGGGTTTCTGGAGCTTTGCTGTAAAAGGAAAAGGCTTGTCCTTCCCACTACTCGTATTTACCAGCTTTTCTTGCTGTTTGCCTTGCCAGAAAAGAAGCATGTTGAGACGAAAAACAGAGATTACAAAAGTGCACACTGCAGACATTAAGTGACTGGAGACCTGCAGAAGAACAGAAGAGGAAAAGACATGTTCTCCTCATTGCTGCCCTGTGTGAGCCTCAGCAACTCACTGCACTAACCCTTCAGTCACTGTCAGTGTGTGTCTGACCATTGTCAGTGTAAACCTATACCCAAATCCATATGCAGGAATCACATCACCATTGGAGATAGGTCCCTCCTCCACAGAAATGGATTTTCTAAGTGTGTAATAGAAGATACTGGAGAAAGAAGACTGGACTTGTAAAATATACTAACCACTGAAGTGCAGGTTATTATAACAGTTTTTCCATAAGCTAAGCAGTGTTTCAGAGAGCAGAGCAAAGCAGAACTGAGCAACAACAACAAGAAGGCTGAATTATTATCAGGAGCAAACCCACATAGCTCCCCAGATATTAACAGAGCAATGGTGATTTCTACCAGCTGCAGACGTGACCCAGGTCACAACTCTCTGCTTTATCTCCCATGCTGGGTGATGCTTGGAGGCCTTTCACTGAAGTTTCATCACCCAGGACCCCCTCACCAAGCATGACCCCACATAGATCATAATTTGTCCTCACTTCCTCAGCGCACTGTGTCTGCCTCAAGGGGTCACAGTGTGTCACACTGGACTAGGTCACAAGTGATGTGCTGGTCTGTAATTGGAAATGGCACTGTGCATCCAGGAGCAACAAAAGGAAAATGCTGAAAAAGTGACTTTTCCCCCTACATTTTGTAGCCAAAGACTTGGAAAGTTAGAGTGCCCCAGAGCACTGTGGTCACAGCAGCCCTTGGAAAGGAGAGATTCTTCTCTCCTATCTTCTGCCTTCTCCATGTCAGCTTGCACCAGGGGACTCAAAAAGGCCTCTACAGAAATAAGTGAGAGCAAGGGACTTCCCCATTCTTGATCTTGCAGTTTTGGAGTACAAACACAGGAGAAGCGAAGGGCATTCTTCCTCCACCCATCTATCCCTCAACCACAGCCAGATCTGTTTATAGTGCTGTGCTGCTCTTCCAAGCTGATTGAAATAAATAGATTCTCAGAGACAGGGTATTTCCCTTCCCTCCAGCATTGCTGCAGGAGTCTGTCCCTGCTTGTTACTGGAGAAATTTTATAGCCCTGCAAGTTGAGTCAACAGTCTTTACCCATGTCTGGAAAAAAACGCCCTCGTTCTTTTAGCCCTGGGATCCTCATCTCCCTGCCCTGGGTAATTTGGATTATCTGTTACTCATACAAACAATACAATGCCACTTAAGTTTAGTTTGATCTCATTTCCACTCAGAAAAGAGTCTGGGGGCCTCAGAAGTGTGCTGAGTGCCTTCCACTCCAGCTACTTTCTATAAAGTCAAAGCACCTCCTTTCAAATCAGTATGACTCTGCAATCAGAGCAATGGCAGAGTCCCAGTGCTAGTGTGAGCTCCAGCTACTGTGGCAAAGACCTTCCAGAAATTCTCTTTCAGATGCCAAACAGGAGTAGAACCATCCAAGTCACCTCCAATTTGACCTTAGCACATGCTGTTCCTCTTTTAACTCGAACAAGAATGTTAGCACCCCTCTATAGATTAGCATCCCTCTATAGGTTAGCATCCCTCTATAGGTGTGTTGCTTGCCTGGTACAGCGGCTCTTCCAAAACCCAGTTGTGGACTTGATCCTGCCAAGTGGAGCTAACTGTGCTAAGGCAAATGTGTTTTCTTTCTTGAATGTTGTCTGAACAAATTTAAGGGAACAGCACCTGGTGGTTCAAGGACCTCAACTGTCTCCCAGTGTCCCAGCATTGGTTAAGAGTGGAGTTTCTGGGAGAGAGCTGTCAGCCTAACATGGCAAGAACATGGTGTTTTTTCAGGAACATGATGCATTCTCTGCTTTCAAAAAACTTTAAACCACAATGAGACACTTTCCTAGAAAACAAACTATAGTTTCAGAATGTTGCAGAAACTCCAGGGTGACTTCCTCTGCCTTGCGCCATGTAGAAGGTCAGACAAGATTATTGTAGTGGTCCTGCTGGTCTTAACATCTGTGGAAGTTTGCTGCAGTTCCTTTGAATAGCTGTCCAGCTTACTAGGAGATGATTTTTGTGAGGTTTTGTTTGGTTTTTTAGTTGGCATGTTATCAGAAAAGATCAGACTAATTGTGCATTTATCTGGAATTACAGTGATGAAGCTGCTCTAATAAGACAGTAAGTCATCTCCTGAGTGATTTATAGCCTGAGCCCGAAAGCCTTCTGAATCCACTAACTTGAGAAGGATTTCCTAAGGCAGTGAGATACAAGGTCATTGCAAACCTGTGCTCGGTCATGCTGCTGCTGCCCTAATAGCATGGAACCAGCACCTTCACAATGCTACCTGCTTGTTAGGATTTACATGAAACACCAAAAAGTGGACCAAGAATAAATGCAGTTTGAGTACTACTATCTTATTCACACCACATATTCGCTTAACTCCCAAAGTCCTCTCCTTCCCCTGCTGTGGCACCTAGATGAGCTGGGAGGAGTCTTAGGTGGCAATTCTTTTTCACTCTGGAAGGTGTACTGTGAAAAGTCATTTAGTTTCCACAAAGGAGAGCAACAAGCTTTTATAGTCCCTGTGAGGTAGTTTTAACCTAGGACTCAAAAGACAAAGACCGCTGTTGAATAGCAATGTTTATTTAGCACTTTAACATTTAAATCTTTTTCCATTTGGATGTGTCTTTCCTTTTGAACTAGAGGCACAAGTGCCTCCATTTGCCTGCAAAACTCGGTTTTTTTTCATCTCACACTGAATCCCCAGAAAATCCTCAAATATTCTTGCAAATCTCAAAGATATTAAGGCATTAGCCCCCCCCTTCCTCTCCATTTAGACCTTTGAAGGCTGGTGTGACTAGAATGATTTTGGAGTTACAGCTCAGAGTCTGAATAAAAAATGAAGGGAAGCATTTGGCAATACTGTAGCCAGTACAATAACTAATTACTTATAGATTTTAGGTCACACTTGAAAAAGACAAATACTGAAATAAATGGATAATCATTTGGAGCTACCACTAATGATTTGTTTAAATACTTTGGGTTAAATTCAGCTCTGCATCACAGCAGAGCAGCTGCCTCCATTTATGCATGCTCCAGCTTTGTACAGGTGCCAGGGAAAGCAAAACCGGCCCCTTTGCTTGGATCAGAAACACTTGTGGCTTGGGCTTGTGTGCTGCACTGGATGGTTGATTGGGCCTTTACTGGACTGTGCCAGTGGGAAGAGAGTTAACCAAGCAAAGCATGACCAGTTCTGAAACTAAGTGAAAGAGAAAAAAATATCTGAGAGCTTTGAGGCCAGATGCTGCCTTCCACCATGATGTTTTGCAGAAAAAGCTAAGAAGTGTGTTGGCAGATTTGTGGTGACACAACCGCTTTCAGAGAATAGAAGACTTCAGAAGACAGGGCTGAAAATACAGTTAGTGATTCACATAGTACATGATGAGTCTAATCTTTAGACATAACCAATATGTGTATACAGAATTTTACCTGTTTGTAATATGAGCACAGAAATCATTCCCTTATTACAGCTGACAGTTACTGTATTGGCTTTAACTTTAAAGAACAACAACCCTCAGACAGAACAACTTCTTAGCTGTGAGCCAAATGAAATTGCCATTTT
>WBNM01000088.1:0-52636 GCA_013399055.1 Ramphastos sulfuratus | reverse complement strand
CCCCCCAATTCTCCCATCACCAATTTTCCTTAGATCATGAGAAGTGGTCAGGAACAGGAATGGGAGTATCTGGAAATAACACCATTCCTAAGGGAAAGTATTCCTTTTTAATTAATTGTATCCCTTTTATCCATGACAGTGTAATTGCATTTTGCTTAACTAAATCTTTTTAATTGGTGCTGGGAGTGAACGATAAGCAAAGCTGTACAGTTCCATAAGAGCTATTACTGTTGTAGGGTAGTGCAGGACAGGGAGTTGTGAGCCTTGAATGTTGGGGCTGAATGCCATCAAGCTGGGTATTTGGCGAGGGAGGTGGTGGGGGCATGTGAGCCAGCCTCTACATCTCATGGTTCTCCATTTTTGTAGACCCAACAAACTTTGTTGTTGCTCACTGACTATCCCGTGGTGACTTGCAACGCTCTTCCTGCCCCAGAGAACCTTTCCTTAAATCGGAGAAGGGGACACGTGGAGCATGAATGCTCTCCAAACCTCCGGGCCAGGAGTCCCCATGCTGGGTTTCAGCCTCCCAGTGCCCACTGCTACGCCCTGTGTCCAGCCCTGTGTCCAGCCCTGAAAGCAGTGAGGCTGGCAGTGAGCTGTGCAATTGCCCCTTCTCTGTTCCCCCCGAGGGGACACCTCTGACATGCTGATGAAAACAGGAGAATTTTCTTTAAAAGTGTGTTTGCAGCTATTAAAGGTGGAGAGAAACCCTTGTACAATTGTCCCACCTGCCTGGCAGTCTCTCATAAACCAGCAGGCACACGAGACTGAATCACAATGGTGTTTCCCATTCTTATTTTCCAAGGTCTCGTTCTGGGAGGACTGCTTGGCCACAGCTGCAGTTACCCAAGACCGGGAAACCACCACCGTCTGTCTCACCCCTCAAACAGAGTGCCCTGCTCTAGGGTTTCAGTTGGTGTCCGCCTTCAATCCGTGAATCAGAATGAGCCACGCCGGTGTTCTTCCCCGTGGCACAGCTGGGCCACCACGGGGGACGCTCCGGCCGTACCAACGGGACCTCGCGGCTGCCGCCGCATCTCCCGCTCCTGGGGTGCGCGGGACCCAAGGAAGGAGGGATGACCGACACCAGGGAGGAGGGATGGGCTGCTGCAAGTGCAGCCTTCCCGGTGTAGTGGGGCCAGGGCAGACCCTAAGCTGAGCCGAGCCGAGCCTAGGCGAGTCGACTCGAGCCTGCTACTGGAGAGCGGGTGGCGGCCCTTGAGCTCCCCCTGGTGTCGAGAAGGAGCGTTTTTAACAAGCAGAGCTCTGCGGCGTGTCCCAGCAGTTCAGCGTCCCTGGCTTGCTGGGGAAGTACCCGGGGCTCGTCCCGTCGTGCCGGTGGCAGCCCCGGCAGGATACGTCCGACCCTCGCCCTCGATGGGAAACCTTTCTTTGGCACAAGCGTTGACATCACGGTAATCGGGGCCCGGCTGCACTCATGCTAGTTCCATGCAGTGGTTCTGAATAAAATTCTGANTTTGTGAGGTTTTGTTTGGTTTTTTAGTTGGCATGTTATCAGAAAAGATCAGACTAATTGTGCATTTATCTGGAATTACAGTGATGAAGCTGCTCTAATAAGACAGTAAGTCATCTCCTGAGTGATTTATAGCCTGAGCCCGAAAGCCTTCTGAATCCACTAACTTGAGAAGGATTTCCTAAGGCAGTGAGATACAAGGTCATTGCAAACCTGTGCTCGGTCATGCTGCTGCTGCCCTAATAGCATGGAACCAGCACCTTCACAATGCTACCTGCTTGTTAGGATTTACATGAAACACCAAAAAGTGGACCAAGAATAAATGCAGTTTGAGTACTACTATCTTATTCACACCACATATTCGCTTAACTCCCAAAGTCCTCTCCTTCCCCTGCTGTGGCACCTAGATGAGCTGGGAGGAGTCTTAGGTGGCAATTCTTTTTCACTCTGGAAGGTGTACTGTGAAAAGTCATTTAGTTTCCACAAAGGAGAGCAACAAGCTTTTATAGTCCCTGTGAGGTAGTTTTAACCTAGGACTCAAAAGACAAAGACCGCTGTTGAATAGCAATGTTTATTTAGCACTTTAACATTTAAATCTTTTTCCATTTGGATGTGTCTTTCCTTTTGAACTAGAGGCACAAGTGCCTCCATTTGCCTGCAAAACTCGGTTTTTTTTCATCTCACACTGAATCCCCAGAAAATCCTCAAATATTCTTGCAAATCTCAAAGATATTAAGGCATTAGCCCCCCCCTTCCTCTCCATTTAGACCTTTGAAGGCTGGTGTGACTAGAATGATTTTGGAGTTACAGCTCAGAGTCTGAATAAAAAATGAAGGGAAGCATTTGGCAATACTGTAGCCAGTACAATAACTAATTACTTATAGATTTTAGGTCACACTTGAAAAAGACAAATACTGAAATAAATGGATAATCATTTGGAGCTACCACTAATGATTTGTTTAAATACTTTGGGTTAAATTCAGCTCTGCATCACAGCAGAGCAGCTGCCTCCATTTATGCATGCTCCAGCTTTGTACAGGTGCCAGGGAAAGCAAAACCGGCCCCTTTGCTTGGATCAGAAACACTTGTGGCTTGGGCTTGTGTGCTGCACTGGATGGTTGATTGGGCCTTTACTGGACTGTGCCAGTGGGAAGAGAGTTAACCAAGCAAAGCATGACCAGTTCTGAAACTAAGTGAAAGAGAAAAAAATATCTGAGAGCTTTGAGGCCAGATGCTGCCTTCCACCATGATGTTTTGCAGAAAAAGCTAAGAAGTGTGTTGGCAGATTTGTGGTGACACAACCGCTTTCAGAGAATAGAAGACTTCAGAAGACAGGGCTGAAAATACAGTTAGTGATTCACATAGTACATGATGAGTCTAATCTTTAGACATAACCAATATGTGTATACAGAATTTTACCTGTTTGTAATATGAGCACAGAAATCATTCCCTTATTACAGCTGACAGTTACTGTATTGGCTTTAACTTTAAAGAACAACAACCCTCAGACAGAACAACTTCTTAGCTGTGAGCCAAATGAAATTGCCATTTTTACATTTGCAGCTGGTATCTTCAGTTATTTTGCTATAGTGAGACGCATTATGGATGCATTCAGCATAAAAATCAGACTCTGGAAACCTGGAGAACTGGCTTTTAGTGAACATTTTGCTCTTCAGCATCTCTGTGTGCCTCAGAGATGCTTTGAATTGCATGTGACTTCTGCTACTACTATGAAAATTGTGTTCAGCACCCAATCAAATTCCATTGGCAACCTGGAGCCTTCTCTTCCATGTCATTTTTCTGTGGTTTGACAATAATGCCCATATTGAGACAAGGCAAAGATTAGATAAATACTCTTTATTTATTAACACACCTTCTCAACAGCATCTTCCATGATCTAAAGCTCCAGTGCTGGGAAATCTGCATCTTGCTGAAGATCTGAGCTGTCTGGACCTGACTGCTGTGGAAGAGGTGTTAGCTCGGGCCGTATGTCTCCACATCATGGGGCTGGGAAGCCAGCAGCACAAGTGCCTGCAATGGGCTGGGAGGGGTGGCATGTTTTTCCTCCCTTCCCAAGGGACACCAGATTGGAAACTGCACTTTAACTGCTTTCCTGCAGATTTTGATAAATTCTTCCAGCCACAGCATCTTCCCCCCTCTCTCTGGTGGCTCCCCATTCCTTCACGACTGATAGAAATCCCAGTTTTCTCCCCAAAATGAAAGAAGTCCCAGTCTTGTGCCACATAGCCTCCATAAAATGTCCATCTCCTTGGAAAAGCAGGAAGAACAGTGTCAGATAAATTGGAAATTATATTTTAGAGTTCTGAAAAAAGATGTGTCCTCAAGGGTTTGACTAACTTACCTCAGAAATACATGTGAGTCAGCAAGATGGGGAGACAAACTAGTCAAACCCACATGCACCCCTCCTCCCCCCCCCCNACGCCCTGTGTCCAGCCCTGTGTCCAGCCCTGAAAGCAGTGAGGCTGGCAGTGAGCTGTGCAATTGCCCCTTCTCTGTTCCCCCCGAGGGGACACCTCTGACATGCTGATGAAAACAGGAGAATTTTCTTTAAAAGTGTGTTTGCAGCTATTAAAGGTGGAGAGAAACCCTTGTACAATTGTCCCACCTGCCTGGCAGTCTCTCATAAACCAGCAGGCACACGAGACTGAATCACAATGGTGTTTCCCATTCTTATTTTCCAAGGTCTCGTTCTGGGAGGACTGCTTGGCCACAGCTGCAGTTACCCAAGACCGGGAAACCACCACCGTCTGTCTCACCCCTCAAACAGAGTGCCCTGCTCTAGGGTTTCAGTTGGTGTCCGCCTTCAATCCGTGAATCAGAATGAGCCACGCCGGTGTTCTTCCCCGTGGCACAGCTGGGCCACCACGGGGGACGCTCCGGCCGTACCAACGGGACCTCGCGGCTGCCGCCGCATCTCCCGCTCCTGGGGTGCGCGGGACCCAAGGAAGGAGGGATGACCGACACCAGGGAGGAGGGATGGGCTGCTGCAAGTGCAGCCTTCCCGGTGTAGTGGGGCCAGGGCAGACCCTAAGCTGAGCCGAGCCGAGCCTAGGCGAGTCGACTCGAGCCTGCTACTGGAGAGCGGGTGGCGGCCCTTGAGCTCCCCCTGGTGTCGAGAAGGAGCGTTTTTAACAAGCAGAGCTCTGCGGCGTGTCCCAGCAGTTCAGCGTCCCTGGCTTGCTGGGGAAGTACCCGGGGCTCGTCCCGTCGTGCCGGTGGCAGCCCCGGCAGGATACGTCCGACCCTCGCCCTCGATGGGAAACCTTTCTTTGGCACAAGCGTTGACATCACGGTAATCGGGGCCCGGCTGCACTCATGCTAGTTCCATGCAGTGGTTCTGAATAAAATTCTGAGTTTGAGGTTTTTTTGTTTGTTTTGGTTTTCGTTTTCGGAAATCAAGAGCTTTTCTTAGCTGTACCAAAAGCCAGCGTAGCACTGAGTATGGCAGGTTGTATCGGGTGAGGAACTGCCACAGGTGTCTGCCATTTGAATTTTCTGTGAGTTTAGTGTGAACTTTTGAATCTGCTAAAACTGGACTTCAGAGTTTTATGTCTGACACCTGCATTCCTGGCTTCCACAAGAAGCGAGCCTGCAGCCTCACAGCCTCCACAGCTCCTGTGAACATGACAGAGCAGATCCAGAGGAGGCCACAAAATTGATCAGAGGACTGCAACTCCTCTGCTATGAGGACAGGCTGAGAGATTTGGAGTTGTTTAGCCTGGAGAAGAGAAAGCTCTGGGGAGACCTTTTTGAAGCCTTTCAGTACTTTTGGGGACCTATAAAAAAGGTAGGGACAATCCCTTTCAACCCAAACCATTCTATGAATCGATGATTCTGTAAGTGGCAGGGGAGTAGGTTAAGCATATCATGCTCTGACATGCTTTTCTGACTACAGTGTTGGACAGTAGCTTAGGTTCAAGGAGTTCCTTCTGGACTTAAAAGTACATGGGATGGACTATTGTATCCTTTGCCCTAGACAGACAGATCTAAGCCCTGGTATCTTGGCCCAAATCGTGGCATAACTGCTATTTTCTGAATGCCCATTCTCCAAAATGGACATTTATGGGAGTTAAAGTCCAGACAACGGGTCATCACTGGGGACAAGATGACTTTCCCTTTGGTGACATTTTTGCCCAATGAAAAAATCAAATGTCTCAGTGTGAAAAATGGGGAGGAACATGCCTATTAGCATGGAAAGTGAGAAAATGAGAGTGTAAGCACCACGTGCTGATATATCAAGACAAGGATACAGCTTATAAATCCTTCACTTCTTTCTTTATACACACTCAGCATTGTTCGTGGGAAAGCTGTGTAAGCCCAAGTGCCCATACTCAGCATTCTGCTAGGGCTCCTTGTCAGAACACAAAGCTTTTGCCTCTTCTCAAGTGGATGAGACACTGTACTCTCCCACCAGCTTTGAAATAGTTGTCATTCATCAGGTTTTACCCATGGTTTGTGGCAGGTGCCTCTTCTAAACCAAAGCCAGGAATGATAAACATCTCTTTTCATTTTCCTACTGTCGTATGCATCATAATGGATACTGGGAAACTTTGGGGATTTTCCAGACTTATTTCCTGAGGCCTGAGACCCCATAACAAACATTTCCTCTGGTTCAAAACAGTGATGAGCTTTGCTACAGACTGTTGCACCCTGTGCAGCGCAGGATCTTCTCACTCACATCAGACCTGCATGCCCCCTTCCTTGCTACTCTTTACAGCACTGCCCTTTTTTTTTTTTCCCCCTCACTTAAATCTGGATTTCTAAGCACTAAAAAACAAGTCTCAAAGCTGTGTAGATAAATGCAATTATCTCTAACACGAAGGCAGAGATATGGGGTCACTGACACGTATTTCTGATATTTTAAATCAAATGGCTGCAAGTGGCTTGCTGTGACATGCCCAGCTACATGTACAAGGGCTGCTTGTCATCCACCAAATGTCCTGCCAAACACCTAGGCCTTAAGGAAGACAAATCTTGATGTCTTTCAGTTATTATCTCACACACGTATAAGATCTTCAGGTAGAAGCTTTTGGTTTAGGCTCTGTATTTTCACTCTGGAATTTTAATTAGCTGATATTTTTCCATTATTGCTTTTATTCATTATTCTTTCCCTTTACAGAGTCATCTAATTTCTACAGGTATGAAATGCTTAGCTTTATATGCCAGATAAGGTAAGGAGTATTTCTTCTGAGGACAGGATAAGAAACACTGACAGAGAAAACAGGGGACTTGACCAAGGTCAAAACAAAGTCTGCGCTAAACCAGCATAATGCAGCATCTAGATTTCAGGCACTTATTTCTGCACTTTAACCTCTGATCAGCACCTTTTCTGAAGAACATTTATAATTGCATGCCAGAGAGACCATCTGATGATTTCTGAGCATCTGCTCTCTTGGGTGTATGCACTTCATTTGGAGGTTTTAGGCTCAAATTCACAACTATACTGTGATGAAGGTGAACTAGCCAGCGCAGATGCAGTAACCGCCCATTTCTGCATGCCAATCCTGTTTTCTCTCACTGCACTGAACTAAAGTGGACAATCTCTCTTCCTCTGTGGACTTAGAGGTCACACATGTGTGAGCTACGGCAGATGAGCTGATGCCAGGTAACTGGGAAAGCTATAAACTGGCTCATATGCCTGAGCTCCGGTTGTTTCACATCAGCTGGGGTGCTTCAGCTTGACTGTGGGTCTTGCAACTCTTAACCAGTTTATGGGAAATACAACTTTTTCTGTCAGTATTTTTATGACCTGGCGATGAGACTGTAAGCACAGCCTTTTGAAATTGGGGTTGCATTACAAAGAAGCGCACCATACAGAGTACAAGCAGGCAGCAGCTCCAAGGGCAGACTTTGTGTCCCATCAACTGCACTCCACCCCAGCATCTTCACTGTGGGAGCAGTTGTTCACACCCCAGTCCGGCTTTGGGCAATCGAAAATGGAATGTTCGTTCCCGGTGCAATTCACATCATCGAGCCAAATTTGTCCAGTGCCTTAAGAAGATTAATTAAACAGAAAGAAAGAAAGAAAGAAAGAAACAAAAAAACTGTTGGCCAAAGAAAGCGGAATGTGAATTTTCTTTTTCTAAAGAGACCTAAGTGGATAGCAGGCATGTGTCAGGTTCTACAGCTAGCTCCTTGGAAATCAAGCCTTTGGGCACAGTTCAGACAGCACTTGACATGCAGCTCCTTCATCCCCCTTGGGATGAGCTGGCCCTTTAAGGATGTCTTCTTTTCTCTCCTGCCACTCATGTAAAAGACTTTTCTATGTGCTTTCTGGGTGTGTATAACCTTCCATACCAGGTGTGGGGAGATGGAAGGCTGTTGTGGACTCACCTGCTGTGGCTGTGAAGGCAGAGATGGCACGGTTGTATCCCAGCATTCGGCAGACCACATTGGCATCTTGGATGCCCCAGCCATCGTCACATATCGTTCCCCAGGACCCTTTGTGAAAGATTTCCACACGGCCCCTCCTGCTGTCATCCGCAATTCGTATATATGGGTTGAAGTGGTGTAATGCTTCAGAGGAGAAGAAATAACTCTATCAGTTATACAGGCATGAGGGAAAAAAAGCAACATTGACAGACAGAAGCAGTGATCACTTGAACTGGACAAATGAAGGGCAATGAAGCTGGTGAAGGGCCTGGAGAACAAGTCTTATGAGGAGTAGCTGAGGGAGCTGGGATTGTTTAGTCTGGAGAAGAGGAGGCTGATGGGAGACCTCATTGCTCTAAACTACCTAAAGGGAGGTTGTAGTGAGGTGGAGGTCAATCTCTTCTTCCTAATATCAGGTGACAGAACAGGAGGAAATGGCCTCAAATTATGCTAAAGGAGGTTATAATTTAATGTTAGGAAAAATCTATTTACTAAAAGAGTGTCAGACAACAGAATAGGCTGCCCAAGGAGGCAGTGGAATCACTGTCCCTGGAGGTGTTTAAAAAATAGGTAGACATGACACTCTGGGACATGCTTTAATGGCCATGGTGGTGGTAAGTTGATATTTGGACTTGATGATCTTAAAGGTCTTTTGCAACCGAAACAAATCTGTGATTCTATGAACTGTTCCCATCTCCACAACTGTAGCCAGGTTGAGACCAGAAGTTACTAGCAGTTCAAATCCAAACAGTTCAAGGCCCTCTCCTAGGTTTGGAGACATCAGGCTGCATCTTAGATCACAGACCTTTTGCTCTGTTAGCTGTGCTACTGCTTAACCAGTATGTGTGTGGGGATGAATGTTGTTTGTGATCTCAGATAGCTTCAATGCCAGAAGATAAGTGAGAGAAGAAGAAATTAAAAATCCAGTACCTTCTCCCTTTTCACCTTTGCTCCCTTTTGCTCCTGTGGAACCTGTTCCAAATGAAAAACAAGAACAAAACAAAACAAAACAAAACAAAAACCAACAAACAAACCCAAACAAACAAACAAAAAACGAAGAAAGAAAGGCAAATATTTGACAGCTGTTTAGGAGAAAATTTAGATATTAACTTTTTCTGAATAACTGGGTGAGTCAGACATGTAAGGGCTCCATCCCATTGTGGCAGGGACCCACTAAAGTGACTAAAGGTTAAGTAAAAGTAAGTGACAAGAAAAGTAGGATAACATATAACAAAGTGTTCTTAACATGATTCCCCAAAAATGAGCCACTTAAAAAATCCCTACCACTCACTTGCAGGAAATATATCTTATTCCTACTACTACCTGTAAAATGACACTTTGGACAGCCTTTTGGGCTCTACAGAAGTGAGCATGGTACCTCCCAAACTACTTGCAGGAGGATCTATATTGTGGGGTTTGCTCTTCAGGTGCTGCTGTGGGAAAAGTAGAAAGCCACTTCCAACAGTTGTTCCTGTTTCTGTGTGGTATCTTGGTCTTGAGAGTAGGAGTGTTTGAAAAAAAGCAGTGCACACTTCCCCCAGAAACTACCTCCACAAAGCATACATTGCTGTCTCCTTCTGCAGACCAAGAGATGAGACCCACCCAGAGGGCAGTCCCCAGTGTGGGGTCATCTGTTACACTTTTCCCTTCCTCCAGAGGCAAAGCTCCATAAGAGGAGTGCATGGGGGAAGCAGCACCACACAAGCTCTAGTTTATCTTGTTTGTGAGGAGTCTCATACTGTTCTGGGTGAGCAACTAAAAGAAAAAAACATCTGGAGCACTGGTTGCTTCCCATGGCTTGTTGTAAGCACTCTAAGTTCTTTGGTTGCTTTTTGTTTGTTTGTTTTTTGTTTGTGTCTTGGGTTTGTTTTTAAACAGTAGGTCTTAAGAGTTTTGGAAGCATCCTGTGATGGGAAGAGAGGGCATAAGGATGGGGAGTAGCTGCAGTGGTGTCTCTTTTGAATTGTTTTTTGGAACTGTTTTTGAACTTTNCTTCCTGGAGGTGTTCAAGGCCAGGTTGGATGAGGCCTTGAGTGACCTGTACTAGTGGGAGGTGTCCCTGCCTATGGCAGGGGGTTGGAACTAGATGATCCTTGAGGTCCCTTCCAACCTTACCATTCTATGATTCTATGATTCTATGAACTGTACTTAAACAGCTCTGTGATTCTGCATGCCTGACTGCCACGTTTATGTGGGATTTATCCCAGCAGTGTGGTTTGCTGCAGGATGTCCCTGTACAAAGCAGAGGAACGTGGTTTGTCCAGTTTTCTGTGAGATAAGGGATTTGAGAAATTCTAATGCATCTGTTTACTTGCATTTTAGCACACCTTCCAAGGCATCGATGTGACACTCTGCCCATTTATCTTCTGAGAAGACTGATCTGTCTATTGAGTTCTTCCAAATGATCTCTGTAAACATGCCCCAGAGCAGCTTGTCCCTGTCTCTGATGTACAGTCCCAAACTCAAGTACCCTACCAGCTCCACAGACACCATGGCAAACACCCTTACCAGTGGACCCATGGTCTCCCTTGGCTCCTTTTTGTCCCGGTTCTCCTTTTGGTCCCTGACTGCCATAATCACCCTTGCTTCCTTTTGCACCAGTTGGGCCTGGGATCCCTGGGTGGAAAACAAGAATTTCATTGCCTTCATTGTTTCCCAAGGAAAAAAAGATGATGAGTGTTTCACATTGATGCAGAGTAGTGGATGGTAGCATTTAAGGTGCTTTGCATCATCAGACTAGGTCATGCTGTCAAAGGCTTACCTGGTGGTCCCTCGTATCCCTTTGTTCCCTTTTGCCCTGGAGGACCTAAGATAATAAAACCAAACAGAAAATTATTTATAAAAGCTTATGCAAACTAGTATTTATGATGAATTGCCACTTGTCTGGTTTAGCTGTCTACACTATAAGCATCAGTTCCTGAAGTGAGTGTCTTACTTCCTGGAGGATTGTCCTCTCCTGAAGCAGATCAACTCCTGGTCATTTATTTCATATCCTAAACTCCACTGATGAGATCCAGGTAGATCTCCCCTGACTGAATAGAGAGCCTAGACAGGTGCCTAAAACATGTGCAAGCACATAACTCCTGTCCCTATCATTCAGGTATATAGGAATGCAGAAAGATGCAGCACTTGGACCTTTTTCACCTTCTGATGGAGATGAGAGGTTGAGTGCACTATATAAATTCAGTGTTAAAAACACTGATTCAAGAGAAATACACCAGAATAGTCTTGTACTGCAGAATGTTGCCTTATTGTTTAGGTGCCCGGGACAGAGAGGTGGCCTTCTTCAGAAGAAAGGTCAAAGAAAAGGCCTAGGTTATGTACTCTATGTTGACCTCTGAAGATATCTCTTCCTGCAATGCTAAAGAGGCCAGAACAGATACTTGCTAGTGAATATCCTTCCCCATCAGATTTACAGCCAGTGAAATTTGTCTCTAGACTCATGGTAGGGAGGCTGTTCTTTGACTGACCTTAGCTGCCCTGTTGTTTGTTTGGTTTGTTTTCTATTTTTACAAACATGCAGACAACATCACCCCCTCCTGCATGTTGCAGGTGGCTGCAATAACCCCTTCAGTGAGTAGCTACCCTCACAGCAGCCTGATAGAGGTCCAGGTCCACCATGGCATTCTGGGATGCACTGGGGCTCCAAGAACAGAACTCAACAAATTCGCTGTTGCAGATCCCTTTCTGTTCTCTGCATGGTCCATGTTGTTGATCCCAGACTATTTTATTTGCCTTTACCTGTTTCTCCTCTGTCTCCCTTTTCACCTCTGAGTCCTGCAGTGCCTGGCAGTCCTTAAAAAAAAAAAAATAAAAAAAAATGAAAAGGTGAAGCTGTCACACAAAGTGAGGCCAGAGAGTTACGGGTTTGAATACTGCTGTACCTGGACTACCATTGGGCCCTTGGTTCCCCTTCTCCCCTTTCTGACCAGGTCTGCCTTCAGGGCCAGGAATTCCCATAGGTCCACGTTGTCCAATTTCACCTTGAGGTTGAGCAAACACAGCACATGTGAAATGCAACACAACATAAGAAGGAGAAAAATGAAGGATAGCTCACTCACCAGCCCCTGAACTATGCCGACTGAGTTAGCCTTACAAAGGCAAAGCAAATGTTGGGTTGCTCTGAATTGCACTCCATCTCTGGCAGTGCTAATCTTAGCAGTGTAGTGAGCAGTGGTTTGGAGTGAAAGCTGTGTGGACCCGTGTCCTCAGACTGTCAGCTTGAGAGACAACAATGCTCTCCTAAAATAGTGGCAAATTCTTGCCCTTGCATGTGCACACATCAGGAAGTAGGACATGGCCCTCCATGGTACCGGGACCCCTCTCTCCATCTCATGCAGAAGGGGTCCAGATGAGACAGCTGAGGTTGTGGGATAGGTTTATTGACATGTGCACATGGGTTCTTCTTCTATTCATCATTTTCTCTTACCCATGCTTGTATCTAGCCTGGCTGCAGTTTTTCTTGTTATGAAACACCACCTAAAAGAGATTGGTCTCTTATCTCTAGAAGAAACGGCAGCTTCTGTACTTCTTACCTGCCTCTCCTTTCTGCCCAGGACGTCCAGGCTCCCCCGTGCTACCTGTAACAAACATCTTACCGTAAGTGCTAACAAGCCTTAGCCAAACATTTCAGCAAGAACAGCCCTCCACCATGGTCCACCTCTGCTGGTGGTGGGTTGCATTGTATCCTCTGCACTCACTATTGAAACCTGGCAGTTCAGGTACTCCCTGCTGTTCCTGAGGACCCATGAGTCCACAGGGCCCAGGATCTCTCTTCTCGGCCATTTCACCTTTCTCTCCTTGGACGCTTACCAAACAGCACAGCAAACATGTAAATTTGAACACACACACACACACATTTGTTGTCTCTGCAGGCAGCAGACACCTCTACCTAGATGCAGTAGTAGCAGAGATTGGCCTCACACCTACATTTACCAAACAGTTGCATTTCCATAAAGATGTAAGAGAACATGGCTGGATGGCATCTCAAAAGCTTGTTTGAGACACATCTGACTCTGCCAGGTGGTCTGGCCAGATGTTTGACCTGCTGTTACAGACTTGCAGTAGTGCTGCGACACCTCCCCAACCCCAGTCACTCCCCTACCACTAGAATGTGTTCTTCTCTAGTTAAATATCTTTTACTGCAGTCTGAACCCTTCCCTTCTGCTAACCGCAGTGGAGATACCAGACAGTGTATTCCACTCCTTTGCTTCCAGGGAACTGCCACATCTTCCCTTAGCCCTCTCTTCTCTGAAGAGATGATCAGCATGCTCCAAAAGAGCTGAATTACCTGAAAGTGTCTCATTTGAAGACTGACATAGAATCTCAGAATCATAGAATGGTAGGGGTTGGAAGGGACCTCTGGAGATCACGGAGTCCATCTTTCTGCTACAGAATTATCCCAAAGTCCTCACCATTTGGTATTCCTCTTACTTCCACTTTCTCTTCTGGAGCAACTTGTGCTTATGAGCATACTGGAGCATGGGGAACTGGTGGAAGATCTAAGAAATTTCTAATCAACTTGTCCAACTTCCTCCTTGGTCTGCATCACACAAATTTGCTTTCTTTTGATGTCCTGGTTTCGACACTTTCCCTCTAGCTACAGTTTGTATNTTAGACCAGATGTTAGGAAGAAGTTCTTTACAGTGAGGGTGATGAAACACTGGAACAGGTTGCCCAGGGAGTTTGCGGATGCTCCCTCCCTGGAGGTGTTTAAAACTAGGTTGGGTGAGGCCTTGAGCAACCTTTTCTAGTGGGAAGTGTCCCTGCCTATGGTGGGGGGTTGGAACTAGATGATCCTTGAGGTCCCTTCCAACCTAAACCATTCTATGAGTCTATGATCACTGGATAACAGTTCTCCAGGAGATATCCACTAATTCATTTTACATGGGAGAAATGCGGTGCATAACTCTTATACTTAAGACATATAAAATTCAGGCTTATGTGAGCTGTGAAGTTCTCACAAATAGATTTTAGTAAAGTGAGAACTAACATTCAGATGCTTGTGCATATAACTTATTCTTTGTGAATGCACCTTCAGTCACCACTGAGGCCAATCTTCAGCTGGCAGAGACCAACGCAACCACTTGATTAAAGTCTGTGGAGCTAAGCTGAGTGTGTGGCTGGGCAGAGGCCAGCTGTCCTCCAGCCAAGTCCAGCTCATGGGGATCTTTGGGGAGATCTTTCCTGAAAATGCACTGAACTGTTAGACTCTGATGTATAGTAATGGTGCTTGGCAGGAGGTGATGTTTCAATGTTGTAAATGTAGCCAGGAAGATATGAAAGCATTATTTTTTAATTTTTTTTTTCTTCTTCAGAAAGGTTAATCAATGTAGCCAAGAACTAGGAATGGATGAAATACAGACCTGACCTGACAAGGGCTGCATCTGAGATCATCATTGTAGCATGATGGAAATTCTCATTTCTCTGGGCATTACCTAGTCCAACCTCTCCTCAAAGTGAAGCCAACATTAGATCAGGACTTACTACATCCTTACAGTCTGGAGACTACAGCAGGTGTAGTTCTGCCCCAAACCTCCAAGTAAGTACTCAGTATAGCAGCTTGCGTATGGTTGAGGAGGGGACGACTTGCATCTAGCTCATTCCTGAGTCCAGGTCATCATTTCCCCAAAGACAAGGTAGCTAAGGTCCCAAGTCTGTCACTGTTTCTTACACAAAGAGTTCAGACAGGGGCCTAGAAAATAAGGAATGGGGAAGTCTCCTAGAGTTGTCTCAAAATAAGTTGGACAGCAGGACTTGCTATTTCTGGGGCAGAAAGGTCAGCTATCCACTGGCTGAGAGATGTGTGTCCTCTCTTGTCTCACATGGGGATTTGGAATTGCTGTTGCAAATAATAACCAGGTACAGTTCCTGCATAAGTGCTGATCTTTTCTGGTGGGGTAGCAGTGAGGAGGGAGAGTCAAAACACTCCCCCATGGTGGTCACTGACTCTGTGTAAGCACTTGGACAAACTGAAGCTCCCAAGGGATCAGTCAAAAAGTATAGCAGGTCTCCTCATAACCAGAGCAAGGCCTCTTACAGGGGAAAAACAAAAAAACAAAAAAAAAAAAAAAGAAAAAAGAAAAAAAAAAGAAAAATTGCTTACTGCTCATTTACCAACATACCTTGTGGACCAGGTTCTCCTTTGCGTCCAGGAGGCCCTGAAACAAATATTAAGTGGATATTTCTTAGTAGTCAGCACTCAGTGAGGAACATGCCAGAACAGACAATAGACTTGATAGGTTTGAGCTCTATACTTAAGACACCACCCTTTTAGTGGCACCCAAAGCCTAAGTGTACGAAGTTATGGAAGGGTAGAGCAGCCTGGAGCTGCATGTGAAGCTGCAGCAGGATCCAAAGGGGACACACAGGTCTGTGTTTCAGTTTCTCCAGGTGTGTCCAGCTCCCCAACAAGGGCATCTGAAACCAGCGTTCAACCCTGAGCACTGGAGCATCGCTAATTGACAAGAAGACCAAATCTTGCACTAGTTAATTGTTCAACTGAACTTTGCCATTGGTGCAGAGGGACCAGCTCTCCCCAATGTACAGCCAACATGGAGAAACGGAGCCATACCTGCAACCAAGGTGATGTTGTTCATCTTCATCATCAGATTTGCGTTACTGCTTTTAATAACGGTGATTTCCTCTTCTAAGCTTTTCCACCAGTTTTCTTCATGACCCATGCTCAGTTTGCTGGCAAAAGAAGACTGCAGAATCTCTTCTCTATAGGTGGTGTTTTGTTCTTGAAGTTTCAGTATGTCTCTCTGCATTTTGATCACTGAGGAAGCAAAAGGCCCATGCGGTGAATATTCCCTGCCCAATCCAGCTAGGAAATGCCCATTGGTTAGAGCATCAACTTAGTGCGCACAGAGGACACCCAGGATTAAATACCACTAGGAGGTGGTTTTCATGGGCTAGTTCTTGCTGCAGCCAGGGCTGCAGCCAGGAGTGCTTCTGCAAATGCAAAGCACATATATGGGGTGAGGGAATGATTTCCTGCAGCAGTGCTCCCCAGAGGTTTCCTATCTGCATGCTCTTCCCTGCTCATCTGTGCCACTCAAAAACACCTAAAAAACCTGCAGTAAGGTTGAAGCATTACCTTTGTACATCAGCAATCCCTGGCCAGCTGTCAGCAGCAACAGGTAGACTCCAAGGGCTGTCAGAGAACAGCATGCGGATGGCTTTTTTTGGCTTCGAGGCTCTAAAACCAGACAGAAGCAGGGTAGACATTTTCTCACATCTCTCCTGCTGCAAATTCTACTTACTTCCAGCCGTTTCAGTCTTGGCCATGCCAAATCAGCAGTGGTCTCAGAGATAAGGAGCAGCAAGGTCCCTCTACAATACAGCCAGATCCTGCAAGCAAGGCAGGCTGCCTTCCTCTCACCCAGGCTTTGCATTGCAGCTCCCTTGGCAATTTTCTCCTTAGCCAAATTACTTCCATCAAGATTTATTCCAGCCTATAACAGTATGAATGTAGTAACTCTCCACTTTCTGAAACAATAAACCCCCTGTTTCCATTCCTTTTAGCTGTCCCAGGCTGCCACTCACTGAGGGTTGCTCAAAGCTTGCGTCATCCCCATCCAGAGCTCTGCATATATGTGATTCCAACAAGGATGCATGCATGCATCAAAAGGAATGAAAACTCAGTAATAAACTGAACTGCAGAACAAATGAAAACAAGTCATAGCATTTCAAACAAATTGTCACCAGTAAGTGTAAAACGAATTAACTGCTTTGCCAACTTCTGGCCTTTAGGGAGAAAAAAGTACTTCAGAAGCATTAATAACTATTTCAGACATTCAGTAAGCTACTCTTAATTGAGGTTTTTTTTCAAAGTAATGTGATCAGGAGTTTAAACTCTTGGTTTTAGAAGGGTACAATTATTTAATTAGCTTTATGAGAGAATGGTTTAGTCAGCAATGAAATATTTATATTCAGCTAAAAGTTCATAAACTTACTTTTTTTTTTTTTAATTGGATCTGGTGACTTCAGTATCTTAACTATTAAGACATGAAAGTTTTACTCAGTGAAATTAAACATTTTCTAAAACAGGAAAATAATTTTTTCTTGTGCTCAGCTCAGCATCAGCTTTTGGCTAAAAAGGACATTTTCACATACTTCTCTTTTTAAATGACAGTTAATTTGCTAGCAAAATCACTATAAAAAGCATTTAATATGCAGTATAAATACAGTATTTCATTTTTATGTGCTGCTTTCTTTGTAGACCAGATAAAATCCATATCAACCAATTTAATAAAAAGAAATCTTACCACTTATCTGAAAGGTTGTGATAGCAGCTGAGGAAAGTCCAATCTTGTCTGAAATACTGCAAAAGTTCGTATCACTCAAATTTCCATCTTCCCCACATCCGTCTTTGATTTTCATGACAAATTTCTTGTGGCTAATCTAAAGTCTTGTCAGATTATAGACAATAGCGCACTGAAGCAACTTCCTATCTGCCTTCTGATTTGATATGCTTTCTGATATGTTTTCCCTATCTGCTCAGTTTTTATAGACTTTTGAGAACTCTGATGTGGTAATTTGAACAGTTCCTCAAAAAAATCCCACAGCTAAGATATTCAGCTTCTCTTGTGTGTTCTCTTGGGGACACCGTGTCCACAGAGCCTCAGGAAGGATCCTGCAGGAGGCTTAACCTCTGCACTTCAGTGGGTTTGGACATGAGATGGTCATTTTGCACCTAATATGAGCAAACCTTCTCATGTGGTCAAGATTCTAGATTCAACATTATCTTGGAGATTTATTCCCCGTGAGGGGAGGTGAAGCACTGCATGGCAGTGAAAAACTTGTGCCAAGGTGACAACTTAGTGATGGTGCGTGACTGAAGATCAGGGCAGGAAACAATCAGGAGGAGCTGTAAGGATGAGCAAATGATGGTGGGATAGGGGATGACTATGTACAAATGGATTTGGGGTGTAATGGAGAAGAGACATTTGCAGCCTAGGGGTCTCTCCAAGCCCTTGCTTTCCTTTCTGACCTGTTTTCCACACACATGGATACAGTTCCTACCACCTCATCACTTCTTTGCTTACATCATGCCTACACACCTCACTGTGGCATTAAGCATTTTGGCATCTCTATTTGTGCCGCAGTTGATTTTGATTTTGCAAAGTGAAGTGCCTCACCCAAGCCCAAGAGCAAGAGCCACTGGTAGACTCCAGGCAAAGCCCATTGCACCCACATAGCTGCCACCACATGCAGCCCTCTTTGAGGTGCAGAGCGGTCCCCATCAGACAGTCTTCTGGGCTGCGAGTCTGTGCTCATCTGCAGCACTGCTGGGTCCTCACCACTTTGCATGGCTGTGAAAGAAAGTGCAGTGCAAGCTTCTGGTAGACATGAGCTGCAAATCCGCACCCCAACAGCCCAATATAGAATGAAGCCCTCTATTCTGCACCTCGCATATAGATCTCTTAAAGCGCTAACTGAAAATAGTTGGGGATTTTTAAATCCGCTTCTGTGTTCTCCTTTCAAACGTGCTTGTGCAGCTGTGACCTGGTTTGGCACCATCAGGAAGAGGAATCTCCCATTATCATATATTCTGCTACACACTGATTAGGAACTGATCATTTGCTTTGTTGTGAAGGGCTCAGATACTCCATTGAATTATAGTGGTTTGAAAGGTTCTCACCCTTTAGCTGAGCCATAGTACAACTATCTGTGCATCCCTTCCCTTTGTGGCATGGCCTCCTTAGTGGGGTAAAGCCTCATATCCAATCTGTTTCTTATGGTTTGTGTGGTTCAGCTGACCACTCTGCTCAATCCTGAAGCCATCTGCTCCTGCTGGGCCAGGTGATGAGCTGGACACAACTGCCTTTGTGTTACCAGTAGGATGTTTATGGGGATGAATGTGATTCAGGTGAACACAGAGCACAGATTTACAACAGAGAGGCTTTTAACAACACTTCTAGGCAAATCCATTTTACTTCAAGACTATTGAAGAGAAACTGGCAGCTGTAGTGTTCAAGAGGTCTTCTAAAAGGCAAAAAATGCAATGAGATCTTTCTACCCTCCTTTCCTGAGAAAGTTCAGAGGTACATTTTTCTGCCTCTAATGAACACGCTGTGGTTGTGCCATTGTCAATGGCTCAAGTGACATGGATGCAAAAGCAGTGGTAGGGACCCTTGATTTTAATGGTCCTGTTCTGCACTGCTTCAGCATTCAAAATCCAATTGTTCACTTAGTTGTTTTGGGCAGGTTGATAGCAAAGTCATGATCCCATCCTGCTTTGCTATGGTTGCCTACCCAGCTGCTCAAACTTCATTCTCCCCTTATTTCTAGCCCCACTCAGCTCTGTGTGCTGCCACATTCTCATCTGCCAAGTGAGCATCTGGCTGTCTGGGAGCATGGTGGTGTTTCCATCTGCATGCCAGTCTCTCCAAAAAGGTGACAGATTTTCCTGTGCATGTGGTGCCAGGGGTCTTGGCCACGTCACTGACATCAGGGATCATGTACCAACATGCTCACTCAACTTTTGTTGTGCTCACTGCCGCTGCCCCACCCTGCTTTCGTTTCTTGCTGCACCATCACTGTCTACAGCAACAAATTGACTCTGATTGTGCAATCAGGGTTACTAAATCAGAAAAGAAAAAAAGAAAAGAAACTGCTGATTCAGTGCAGTCTCCTTAGGTTGAAGGTTTGCTGAAACAATGGGATTATTAATAGAACAGCACTTTCCAGTACATTATGGGGCACGTCTGCTGGGCAGTCGGCTTCGCCCTCCATGCTTTCTGTTGGGAAGCTCTCGTCCCTCTCCCTCATGCTGCTCATCCTACCTCACATGAAACGCTCTCTCAACATCTTAGGGAAGACTCCAAGTCCTGTGGCTCAAGTCTTCCCTTCCTATCCTCTGACTTCAATGGCTTGAAGCAGGTGCTCCTCATGCTCCCATTGCATCAGTGTTGTGGTAGGCCTAAACAGGCCAAATTAGGTTTGTATATGTCCTGGCTTGCCCAGGCATGTTTTTCTGCTCTCCCTCCTGTTTTGGGGAGAGCAACCACAGGAAAAGGGACAAAGNAGTTAATGTATATATTTAATAGTTATTTCCAGATCCTATTATAACCTGTATATAGTTTCCATAACGTTGCAAAGAGCCTGTTACTATTATTATTAAATGGTGGTCGGGGTGATGCGAGTTCTGAATATTTAATATTAATAAACTATATATTAATATTTTAAAAATATCATCTCGGAGTAATTAATTACCCCTTCCGTAGCAAACAGTGCACCACATCTGAACCAAGCTTTATGAACAGACCACAGTCAACAAAATGTCATGGGTGTGAAATTATCTGCTGGTGGAGGGGAAAGGTGTTTGATCCCTGGCCATCCCTGCCACCTTTCTCATCTCCTTTTACCATCATTGTCAGCTGCAGTCATATGGCCCCACTAAAGGCTCATGGCAGATCAAAGACATGTAAGACAGAACTCTAACCTGGCATTAGCTAAACACAGTGGTTACCAGCAATGACACTGCCAGGGAGCCTGGATAGATGTTAGCCTGAGGATAAGCATTCGTCCTGAAAGAACTGAATTAGTCATTGTTCAAAAGGTTGGGTTTGTTTGTTTGTTTTTTGCTTTTGTGGGGTTTTTTTGGTGTGTGTGTGGTTTGTTGTTGTTTTGTTTTGTTTTTTAACTGAGAAGATATCCTAGCTCAGAGGAGATGATGCTTGATCTAGCTCACTCTGCAGAAAGGTTTCGAAAGCCCAAACCCTAATCCCATCGACAGACCACACTTCTCTCTCACAAAACAAGTAGGTTTCTGGTTTGACCTGGGACACAGCTCATAAAAGCACACTGCAAAGCCATCAGTGACCAGAGCTGTACAAGTGCCTCTGCTGTGGTAGATGTCTCTGAAAACTACCTTGGGGTGTGTTTTTTTGTTTTGGTTGGGTTTTTTTCCTACTTTATCTATTTTTTCACTCTTTTCTCTTTTTTAGAATGAACAAGGTTGGTGAATTTTGACATATCAGTCATTTTTTGCGGTGAATTGACCCTGAGCATCAGCCAACCACCCACAACCCATCTGCTCACTCAGCTTTCTTTCCCACAAAATGAGAAGAAAACAGAAGTGAGGTGAAAAGACTCGTGGGTCAATATAATGAAAGTTTAATAGGGAAAGCAAAAGTTGCACTTGTAAGCAAAGCAGAAAGAGGAATTTATTCTCTGCTTCCCATCATCAGGCAAACATTTCCTGGGAAGCAGGGCCTCAGCACGCATGATTGTTATTTGGGCTAACCACAAATATCTCTTACTTCTTCTTCTTTCCCTGAATTTTTATTGCCAAACTTGATCTTATAAGGGGTGGACTACCTCTATGGTCTGTTTGGGTCAGCTGCTCTTGCTGTGTGCCCTCCCAGCCTCTCATCCACCCCCAGCCTACTCACAGCTATGGTGTTGTACAAGCACTGCTCATCAACAACCAAATCACCACTGTGTAACCAACACTTCTAGCAACAAATCCAAAGCACAACACTGTACTGTGTTGAGCTGCTGGGGAGAACATTACCTCCATGCCAGTCAGACCCAGCATAGCTCTCCAGTATGATGGTGTTTGTTAAAATGATTTGTTCTTCCCAATGAAGGATCGAGGACTTTGATGTCCGTGGACATTGGGAGGCACTGCTGGATTAGGGGTTGTCAAAGCAATTTGTGAGTGATCTGCCCACCAGCAGCTCATGGATGTCCCAGGTCTCTTTCCATGCAGAAGAGAAATTGAGTCCAACGCACAAGACCTAAACAACGGCGATTTGTGCCGGGGCATTAAAGCAAAGCTTAAGCTTGGATCCATATGAGAACAGGGACATTATTGTGAAGCCCTCTGTGTCCCTGCAAGCCTGGGGCCATGCTCAGGGGTCCAGCTGCTGCAGTAGCACCTGGTTACTTCTGGGACCATAGAACAGAACTTGTGCTAAAGCAATAAAATCCCCAGCACTGCCTGGCTGACATTTCTCCTTTCTAGCTTGATGTGTTGCTTGGCTTTGTTGTAGAGATTAAAACCAGATTTTCTTTCCCTCCTATGAGTTATGTTAATTTGTGTTTCATCAGAGCTTGCCTCTTCTCCTATTTTTCTTTTTTTTTTTTTTTTTTTTTTTTTTCCCCTTTAGGCTGGATCCAGCTGCACCATGAATTCAAGGAACCACCTGCAAAATATTTTAATGACTTCAACCTGCTCTTTGAGGTGAATTAATACCAGGGCAGCCTCTGCAGCATGGCTTGACTAAGCAGGCCACCCTCAAAGTTGAAAAAATTGTGTTCTGCAACACAGCTGCTCCTGATGGGCAATTCTGTTTGCAAGTTTCCCATACAGTGTCTTGCTCCTCACCTGGAGACAGATGTCTCCTATTCAGGTAAAAGATGATCCCAGAGATTGGAGGTGCTTACAAACAGGAGGGATGATGAGATGTGGAAAAAACAGACACATAAAGAACGAGTTAGATCTGTTAATACAAACAGCACAATTGGAGCTGAAGTGAAGCATCTCCCAGGGCTTGCACCGCATGTAGCAGCTCAGTGCTGTAGAAAGATCAGCTGTTCCCTAACACTCCTCTTTGCTAAGATCCTTTGGTTCATCCCATGCTTTCAACAAGGCCAGCAAGGCTTCTCTAAACACAGGTCACTGTGTAGTCACATTTCTACTTTCCTTCATCACTCAGGCTTTTAAAATCCTAGAGTAATTTTAGATTTGCAAAGCAGCTATCAACCATGTCACATAGTGCTCTAAGTGCTGCTGTACTCCCCCCTGTCCAGGTGTGTGCCCCACAAACAACTCAGCCCCACAAGCAGTTTCTTAACCCACCATCAGGTTTTTTTCCAAGAAAACCTCTGGGATTATGTGAGGTTCAGGGTTACTTTAGTTTTAGATATTAAAGTAGACAGGTAGTCAGCAGATCATTCAGAAGGACATTCCTAAAGAGGTTTATTATCGAGTATTGTCCTTGCAATGGGGCATATCCCAATTAATTGCCTGCACATCAATACATTACTCTGGATTTATCTCAGGGTAAACAAATTAAGGAGTTAATAAGTGAGCTTCCACAAAAGCACACCACAGAATGGTTTGTCTCTGATAAGGTTTCTGGCCCAAATTTCCATGTCCTGAATGCTACTGGCAAACACTTCAGCTTGAAAATCCATTAACCTGTAACCAACCCATGCCCCTTATTCAGTGAACGCAGAAAGCAAACATGTGTGTGAGCAGCTATATACACAGACTTGAAACCCTCACTGACAGAAGTCCATACAGAATTAACTCAAAGCAACTGTCCTGTAAAACACGTGTGCATTAACACTCAGCCCCCAAAAATGTTCCAGACTCCCCTGCTTCTCTGTTTGCTGCTGTCCCTAGAGAGCAACAACCAGCCCTGCTGTTCAATTCATCTCCCATAATTGCTATGGTGACACATGGTGTTTCAGAGACACCATGGCTCGTCCCCTTGAATTTCCTTCCTTCATCACTTGCCTTCCTTTTTTCTCTGAGTGCTGACATGACTGTGCTGCTCCTGTCTGCTCAGCACAGATCTGCAGAAAACCTTGATTCCCTTTTGGTGACTTTCCTGCCTGCCAGTGACAGCCACCCAAGGCTGAGCTTGCTCAATCTCCTGCTAGGAAATTATAAGCTTGAGTGTGAAACTCAGCATCTACACGTGGGAGAAAAAGTGACAGAAAGAAGAAGATGCCTTTACTGGGAGCTTTGTTGTCATCTCTGATGAATCTACAAGAAGTTACAGCCAGTTGCAGTTGGAGCACTGCTACCCACAGGTCTCACCTCTATGTCAGTATTGGTCGTTTTGCCTTAGTTAAGGACAAAACCTGATTGCTACTTCTCCATTGTGGTCTTTAGCAATCATAACAGATTTATAATGCGTTTGATTCTCCACTATTCCTTAGCATGAAGGTGTTTGCCTCAGGAAATATCATAGAATACTTTGAGTTAGAAGAGACCTTTAAAGGTCATCTAGTCCAGCCCCCCGTGCAGCGAGCAGGGACATCTTCAACTAGAGCAGGTTGCTCAGCTCCCCATCCAGCCTGATGTTGAAGGTTTCCAGGCATCCCATCTATCACTTCTCTGGGCAACCTGTGCCAGTGCCTCACCACTCATTGCAAAAACTTTATTTCTTATCGTTATTCTCAACCTACCCTCTGATTTTAAAGCCATTAAACCTTGTCCTGTTGCAACAGGCCCTGCTTAGAAAACTATCTCCATCTTTCTTATTAGCCTACACAAAGTGCTGAAGGGCTGCAATAAGGTCTCCCCAGAGCCTTCTTTTCTCCAGGCCGAACAACCTCAACTTTTTTCAAAGCAGAGATGTTCCAGCCCTCTGATTATTTTTGTGGCCCTCCTGTGGACCTGCTCCAACAGGTCCATGTCTGTCCTATGCTGAGGACACCAGAGCTCCATGTGGGGTCTCAGAAGGCAGAGCAGAGGGACAGAATCATCTCCCTCAATCTGATGACCACACTTCTTTAAATGCAACCCAGTACCATGGAGAAAGGGAACAAGAAATTCGTGAGGGATGGCAAGAATGGGTTCATGCATCTGTTAGGGCAGAGAAGAGACCCTTAGCAAAGCAGCAAGGGAATGGAAGAAGACTAGGTGTAGTGGGTGGTTCTGGCTTAGCATATCGTTTCTGCAATGCTGAGAACAGATCTAAGTGTCTGGATGGGTTCATGCATCTGTTAGGGCAGAGAAGAGACCCTTAGCAAAGCAGCAAGGGAATGGAAGAAGACTAGGTGTAGTGGGTGGTTCTGGCTTAGCATATCGTTTCTGCAATGCTGAGAACAGATCTAAGTGTCTGGGGCCATCTGTACCATGGGTGTTGTGTTTGAAGTGTTTGTGAAAATGTTGGACTTGCCTTCTTACCTGCCAGCAGCAGGCTGGTGCTCCTCATGGCTAACATTTGCTGCTGTGCTTCTGTCCCATTCAGAAACAAAAGCCCTGATTCAATGTTTTCTTCTGAGCACTTTGCAAAGTGGACTAATTCTGATATCAAAAGAGCAAAGCAAATTACTTCCTTTGGTTGCTTTCAGATTCATTATTTCTTTCTAAGAAACTGAGTGCAAATGTTTGATTGCCCAGAGAATTACACAATACTCAGACATTGCCTGTGACTATCTTGCCTGAAGTATGGGCGAATCTTTCTAGGGAAAAAAAATTGTACTGACCTGCAGGGTTTTGTGCCTCTTTCCATAATCAGCACTTAGGTTCTTGTGGGAATTACCTGGGAATTCCCTTCCTCCTGTTACAGCAGTGATGACAGATCAGGCAGAGCAGCAGCACTTTGATGAATCAAACCAGAATTTGCCCCACAGCCCTGACCCTTGCCTAATTCAAACCTATCCCATTAAACTGTTCTGGGTTTTTTGCTTGTTTGGTTGGGGGGGGTTGTTTGTTTGTTCGGTTAGTTTGGTTTGTTTGTTTATTTTTCTTTTGCTTTTCAAAAGCAACTGAAACCAGTGGGGTTCTAGGATGTTCACATTTGCATGAAAGACCCAAAAGTCTTGGGCTGAGCAGCTGGAGCCTTCAACACCATTCATTTAGAAGTAATGTTTCTCTTGCCTGCCTATGAGTGTTTGAGCAGACATTTGACAGAAATCTGTTCAAAAGGGCTTTGGAGATGACAGCATCTGAGTGTCCTCCACATGTCTAGGAAGATAGGTTCACATGACTGTGTTGGTGGTTGTAGTGGTTGAGCAAAGAATAACCAAGTGCCATTGAAGGCTCGTTCAATAGAAGGGAATCACTGAAATGAAGGAAGAATGGTTCATAATAAATTCCTTCTGTTCTAGCCAGCAGGAAACCTGGCACAGGGCATGATTTAAGCAAAAACAAACACTGAAACCATAGATGTATATGTACTTTAAAAGAAACACAGTGAAGAGGAAAGGGAATAATCATCTGGAAATAGGTTTTCATTATCGGTCAAATATTTAACTCTAGCCCAATAAAATAGTAAGATCAGCTTGCCATTATTTGCCTTTATTAATGAGTTGGATATCTTTAATCCAATGCTGCACTCTTGATGGCATTGAGAAATTCTGCATGGAAGCCACTGATTTACATTCCTCACTGTGTTCAAATGAGCTGAGCTGGTGAAAATGTTCACACAGTAGTTTGTTTAACTTTCTCAAGACATGTGCAGATTTAGGGCCTCACTCAAAGGGTCTCGGTGTCAGACAGCAGCTTTTGGGATATGTCAGCAGGGTTCTAGTCAGGTAGGAGCAGGAAAAGTCATGAAAGGAGCTGCAGTTACTGTGCCAAAATGGAACATTTCTGTATTTACCATTGCAGGTGGTGAGGAACAACAGCTGGAGGACACTGGTTAGGAGACCCTGGGAGCTGTGATGATCCCCAAAGCTCTCCTGGGTGCTCCTTGAAAACACCTTCTCAACAGCATTTGGGCCACCATAGGACACAACAGATGCCTCAGGTACCCCTTTCTTCTCTGAGGATCTGCCAGAAGCTCTGGCTAAACCTGCACCCATATCTCAGTGCTGAAACCAAGGGCCTGGGTGCATGTGTGGGTCTCAAGATATTTGCCAGTACTGGGCTGGGTGAAGGTCGATAAGCAAGGTCAGCCCAGCTGGTGGAAGGCCAGGCCTAGCAAAGCTGCCTGGCTCTTGTTCCCCTCCAAGTCACATCTGAAAGGGATTTGTAGAGACCTTGGGATAGGGCTTTGGGACTCTCTCCTTGCCAAAAATAATAGAAATACATGAACAAAAAAAAATTAGAGATTTCAGTCACAATAAAGCATGTGACAATTGCAGTGGGTTTCTGGGAACTCTAATTAATTAAGTTGCACCAAGTGAGTGAGCTGGTAAGCAGCTTTCACTGCAATGCAAGTGCAGAGCTGAGAGAACTGCACCAAGGTGCCACATGTTAATCATTATAGGATTTGTCTGCACAACATCAGTCTTGCACAGATATGCTTATGAAATCATACCTTTCCCATTAAACACAGTTTGAGTTTTGAAAGAGAATTCAGATTGGCTTGGCATGAACCTTTGTGTACAGCTGAAGAAACCTGGGAAACAGCCCCACTTTAGGTAATGAAAAGGAATTAACCTGACTTCTCTTTTCTCATGTATTGAAAAGTCTCTGCTTAAAGACTGTGAATTGGTGGAGTGGTCCGAGGTGGAAATAATATTTTAAAAGATGTCAACATGCCAATAAACATGTGTACCAGAAATGAATGCATTATATGTTAGTCCACAGGTGCAAGCTAAAAAAAAAAAAAAAGTGTGTTATAGAAAGACTCTGGTAGCTCACATCATTAAGGAAAAAAAAATGACCAAAGCAGAAATAAGCTTCAGTTTTTAAATGTCATCTATCCTTCAGAGTTCATTCCCTCAACCAGTCAAGGGCCATATGAATAAGACCCAGGGAGGTTCTCAAATCTACACAGAAACTTGAGTGTGCAGTTTTCTTTAACTATTCCCTACTTTTCCTACATAGACAACCTGAAGCTCTGGATTAGGATTAACTTTTAAGAATTTGCCCCAAAACTTTTCCCCAGACTACTAAGAAGAATAGCAAAATCCTAAAGCAAAATGAAAAGAAAGTGGATCAAGGTCATAGATTTCATTCTCCAGCTTGAAAGCGTGAAGATCCAGACTAATGACAAGCAGATGGAAAGTTAGGCACTGGTATAAGTTGGCTGCTTTTGCACTAGCAGTAGGGCTTGGTATATAGTGCAATGTGTTTCTCATGGAGATATGTTGGCTGGAGAGCAAAAAACCATCTCACCTCCTGATGAAAAGCTGAGCCAAGAAAACTTTTCTTTCAGATAATGTTTTGTCAGCCTAGCAATGTTGTTAGTAAAGATGATATAGCTCTGCTGGCAAGAAAAATCCTAAATTGGTACATGCAAAAGTCTCATGTGATGTCTGCAGTGACATGGCCTTACCAGGGGAGGATATATCATGCCAACAACCTCTCCCTTGGTGGTCTGCATGCTGCCTCTAGCTGGACATGAGCCTGAGCAGCTGGTGGCAGGAGGAGGGAGGACTCACACTGTACCTGGTTCTCAGCTCTGCCCTGTGGTACCAATGAGAGCAGTGGGACAAGACACAGAGTCTGTTGTCTGATTTGGCATAACTAAATCCCTCAGCAAGTATAAGTCCTGATGCTTGTGGTACACAAATAAAATTCCTAGAAAGGTCTCCAGCACACCAGTGACCCAGCATGGGAAGGGGACAACAGCTGGCAGCTCACAGGGGGTACACAGGGTAACCTTCATGCAAAGTTCAGATTTTTTGTGCACTAATAAGTACTTGTGAGGTTCATTTGTAACACAAACACACAAATTAAAAAAAAAAAAAGGAAAAATATGTTATTTTTTTTAAAGTTAGAAATATCTCCTATCTTACTAAATAAACACATCCCAGTCCTGTGGTGGTGCTCCAGGCTGGCAGCAAGCTCACATTACTTAATTATGATATGTTGCATGTACCAAATAGCAGAGGACAAACCTACTCCTTTATTCTCACAGTGTGAGACACAGGCTGAGTTTGCCTTGCAGCTGTTCAGGGCACATATATCAACTCATCTCAACATCCCAGTGCAAGTGCAGAGGTGCTGGAGATGTAACCCTGGAGAGAGAAGCTGTGACAAGGAAGTCCTAATTTTACTCTTAAACAGAGCAGAACTGTCTTCTTCTCTTCACAAAGCTGATTTCCTTCTCTTTGAGTACAAATTTGGTTACAGTTCTCTACAAGGTTTTTCCTCTTACAGCACCAACTGCCCTTTTGCTTGTCACCATCCTGGACCCAGTGCAGGGAGGACTGGTTGCTGTGTTGCCACAGCAAACTGCTAGGAAACTTCAACAGCTCTGGGAATTCTGACTTTGAGCATCCCATCCACACACTTCTGTCCTAATTTTCCCTAATTAAAGGCTTCCAGTTCTGTCCAGGACTGGGCACAGAGCAGAAAATCTCCAAATGCAAAATGATTTTTAAAGATATGATTACTTTTAAAAATACAGAATATCCTGGGAAAAAAATTAATCCATGTTTTGCACAGACTGATAAATTGCACAGTCCTTGGAGAAGAGCCCAAGAATGTCCCCTCAGAGCCTGGGCACTCAGAGCCAGGCAGACCTGAGCCAGGCAGACCTAAGGAAGATCCAGCTCTGGAGCACCAGGGTAAAAACCCAGCCAAGAAGCCCAGAAATCACAGAATCAAAGAATCACAGAATCACAGGATGGTAGGGGTTGGAAGTGACCTTTGGAGATCATCTAGTCCAACACCCCTGCTAACGCAAGTACACCTAAATTAGGTGAAACTGAAAACATCCAGGATGGTTTTCAATATCTCCAAAGAAGGACACTCCACAGCATCTCTGGACAGCCTTGTTTCAGTACTCCAGCACCTTCAAAGTAAAGAAGTTTTTCCTTAAGTTCAAGTGACACCTCCTGTGTTCTAGTTTGTATCCTTTGGTCCTTATTCTATCATTGGGCGCCACTGACAGCTCCATCCTCTTGACTTCCACCCTTTTAGATATTGATAAGCATTGATAAGATCCCCTCTCAGTCTTCTCTTTTCCAGGTTAAAGCATCCCAGGTGTCTCAGCCTGTCCTCATAAGAGAGATGATCCAGTCCCCTTATTATCTTTGTGGCCTTCTGTTGGGGTCCCTCTAGTAGTTGCCTGTCTCTCTTGAACTGGGGAATCCAGAACTGAACGCAGTACTCCAGGTGTGGCCTTACAAGGGCAGAGCAGAATAGGAGGAGAATGTCTCTTGTCCTGCTAGCCACCTTCCTCTTAATGCACTCCAAAATTCCATTGGCCTTCTTGGCCACGAGGGCACAGCGAGAGTTTGCCAGATTTCCTCATGGCTTTAATTAAGCTCATTGTCATTTTGGTCATCTCTCACTCTTCTTCCCTCCCTTTCTGTCTTTTTGCCCTGAAAGTCTGTTCAGCAGACTGTACCCAGTTCTCAAAGCTCAAATTTTAATTAAAAGTCATTCAGTGGCTTTGAATGACTAATGACCTCTTATCAGGTATTGTGCTACAAATAACAGGCAAATGACCTTCCCTCCCACTCTTCACTAATACACTATTACTTTTTATGCTGCCTGCCCTGCCAAAGGCCTTCTTGCTTTAAAATAACCTGAGACTAGAAAAACTTCTTGAATTACATTTTAGTTAGGTGCAGAGGGCAGAATGAGGCTAATGGGTGAGGATGCAACTTGACAGGCACACCTTGAAAAAATTGGGTATGAAGTGATACGGTTTATAATCCAACTTTTTGGAAAGAAAAAGCAAGTCCTATGGAATTTCTAACACCAAGATCTGTCCAATGGTCATTCCTGTCTGTTGCTGGACAGCAAAAGTCTGAGGCTGACTGGGTGAGAGTGGCTCAGGTTTGTCTATCCCTCAGTCCTCCAAGGATAATCAACAAGGCAACAGGAGAAAAGATTTTCTACTAGAGCTACAGAAAGGATAAGGATTTAGGATGCAAAGAAATAAGTAAGATTTCCAATTTGCCTATCTCTTCTTGTTCATCTGCTGAGAGTTTTGATATAGGAAGAAATCTTCTGTGATCACTTTCCTGATTGTCCCTGCACTAGAAGAAAAAGAGCTGAGATGAGGAGTTGTTGATGGAGCACTTGCTAAAGTATTGGTGGTTTGTGGTATGGTGTGGTGTGGTTTGGTTTGTTTGTTTAAAAAAAAAAAAAGTGCTGTGCAACACTTTGCTTGTTTAGAGCAATTAAGCTTTGTCTTCCTTCTGTGCTCCTTCACATTCATCAGTGCCAGAGATGAGCGTTTTATGAAGTTTCAACGAGTGCCTAAGGCATGAGCTGGGAGCAAAGAAGACTCTGCCAGGCTCCCACCAGTGTAGCAGCTGCTCTGGTGTATTGTTCCCCTCGGAAGGTCCAACACACAGGTTTCCAAATCTGCAGGTGCATGGTGAGATACTTACCACAAATTTGCAGTGCTACGATGATAAGATTTCAAAATAAATTGGTAGGATTGTTGAAAAATTATTTTTCGTCTTCTTGAAGTTGCCTTACTTCTGTGGAAACATAAGGAAAAACTTCTTTACTTTTAGGATGACAGGGCAATGGAACAGACTGCCAGAGAGGCTGTGTAGTCTCCCCTAGAGATACTGAAAACCTGTCGGGATTCAATCCTGGGCAACCTGCTCTAGAAGCATCTGGTCTAGTAGGGGAGTTGGATTAGGTGATCATCAGAGCTGCCTTCTAACTTCTACTGTTCTGTAATTATAAACAAAACAAACAAAGAATCTGACTCCATAGCATAAACTCTCCCTATAAATGACGTTCTAAATAGCAATAACTTCCAGACAGAGGTGATGGGCTCATTTGTAAATGTTCACCTCCATAATAAAGTCTTCAGACTCATCATTTTATATACTTTAGGCCAAACCTGGCTGTAAGCATGTGTTAAACATTGAACACAGCAGTCTCTAACTGTGATTTAGCTCTGTCCTGCAGTGGCAAACTTAGCCTGAGATGAAGGAGGACTGAGCTTGCTGTTGTTTTTCAACAGCTGCTTATTGCTCTGTCAAATGCTCTGCCTACTCATGTACATGCAGCTGCCAGGCTGTGATTTGCTCCGGGTTTATGGCTTGAAGCTGTGGCTTTCTCTTGATGCATATGCAGCCCAGCATAGGAGACCTCAACACAGAGACTGGAAATGTCCCAGCAGCTTTGCATGGGCTTGGATTTTCCCCACATGAAGCCACAAAACCATAGTGGACCTAGCCACGTTTGACACAGAGGTATGATGGGCATTTCAGTGAAAATGACTTTCTGACCTTCACTTCTGCCACAGTGGTGGTTATGCACAGCCACCTTCTTGTGCTGCCTGGCCATGGCCAGCTACTGTAAGGAAGCTCTCCAAACCCACTGTGTTGTTTCTGGTTTCTTGGCCAGCCCATCTGTAAGGAAGTCACATCAACTGATGTTCTGCTTTGTGTGAGTGGGCAGTGCTGGCTTATTTCCACTACTGATTTCCTGTACATTTAACAATAAAACATTCACGTGGCAGCTCTAAACAAGACCCCTGCAACAGTCACTGCACAGGCAGTTTTATTCTGCCCTCGACTTCCTTTTCTCAGTTAACTGAGTGGAACCAAAAGAGAAGTCCAACCTCTCTTATCAGATTTCCCCAGAGATTTTCTCACAGTGGAAGAACTCCATGGCTGGGGCAAAATCATGGAATCACAGAATTAACCAGGTCAGAAAAGACCTTTGAGATCATCAAGTCCAACCTATCACCTAACCTTTCTAATTAACTAAACCACAGCACTAAGTTCCTCATCCAGTCTCATCTTAAACACCTCCAGGGATGGTGACTCCAACACCTCCCTGGGCAGCCCATTCCAATGGTCTATTACTCTTTCTGTGAAGAACTTCTTCCTAACATCCAGCCTAGACCTGCCCTGGCACAGCTTGAGACTGTGTCCTCTTGTTTTGTCACTGGTTGCCTGGGAGAAGAGACCAACTCCCACCTGGCTACAGCCTCCCTTCAGGTAGCTGTAGAGAGCAATAAGGTCTCCCCTGAGCCTCCTCTTCTCCAGGCTGAACAACCCCGGCTCCCTCAGCCGCTCCTCATAGGGCTATGCTCCAGCCCCTTCACTAGTATTGTTGCCCTTCTCTGGACATGTTCAAGCACTTCAACATCTTCCTTAAAAATATGCTGTTTGGGGTCTCCACAAGCCCCAGGTTTCTGCAGATGGTAAGCTGCAGTCCTGTGGTCCTTCACAGCAATGCCTGGCCTTGGGTGGAACAGGACTTTCTAGGGATAGGGATCTTCTCAGGCAGACAGAGATAGGTCTGCCAGTGCTCCCCAACCTGAACAGCAGCAGGGCTGAGAGGCTAATTGGAATATTTTAATGAGATAAATTAGGTCATTGCTTGTAAAAATGCAATAATAATGAAGTTTATATCATTCGCTGGTCTGCTGAAAGGGATAAAAAGCCAAAATGTAAACAGTTTGTCCCACGTTGTTCTAGGGACAAACAACTTCTTCCTCACTCTGCTGTAATATCTTCCACTAATAGATAAGAAGTAAGCTTTGCTGATTGTTTTGCCTGTCTGTGAGAGAGAGAGAGGCTTTGAACCCCTCCTGTGCAGTTTTCTTTGTCCAGGAGTGAGTCTGAGTTTCTATATTATTTCTTATTTGTATAAAATTATAAATATTTGTAAATATATTGTGTATATATGCTTGTAAATTTTGCTTTGCTGCAAATATAGCTTTATCTTACTTCCAAGCCATCTGAGCTGGTCTGGTAAATTTCAATATTGAGGGGGAGGGGAAGTTTCTCAACCCACCACATCTCACAAAGTCCCTTCCTTAGCAGATGCTGCTGTTGTAGAAGTACTTTTAATTTTCTGATCTATATGAATTTTCTGGGATAGCTTTACAGCAATATGGCAAACAAATTCCAGGTCCTGCCAATGGCATTAATTCCAGTCATGACATCAGTATTTCATACCACATGAGTGAGAGAAAGAATAGAGAGATAAAGAATAAATTGCTGTACATGATGTTTCATCTGGGAATGGACAGACCTCAAGATAAGTCAGTGACAGGTGAACACCTTCATCTCATCAGCTCTGTGTAGATGAAATTGCAGGTAGAACTGACTTTCTTCCTTTGCTGTTTGAATGCAACTTTTCTGTTACATCCCCAAAATAAAACAAAAAAAAAATATGGACATTTTATCAGCTTTAAACTATTCATGACCTTCTGGTCACATCCTCCATGTTGTTTCTCATGCTTCAAGCTCTCTTCATCATCCCCACCTGATTCACTTGTGCCTCTTGTGCCCAGGCTCACTTCCCCTCGGCTGAGCACTGCCTTCCTCTTCTGAGCTGCCTCTGTCAAATATCAGCTGCCAGCTTTTCAGCTGACTTAGAAATGGCCAGAGACAATAGTAACTTATTGCAGAGTTCATCCACTTTCTTTTCCTTCAGGCCTCAGCCTGGGAATCTCTGGATGATGTTCTAGTGTCTCTAAAGGGCAACTAAGCAGAGGTAGTGTGCTGTCAGAAGGCTGAAACATTCACTCCCCACTGCAGCCTATGTGAGGAGAACCTACTCACTTAGGGGAATAAATCCTGTAATTTGCTGAGCCCTATCCAGCTCCACTCAGTCACACTCTTGACAGAAACACCTTCACCTTGAACACCTCCCCTGAGATGGCCTGAAGCCTTATGCAGCCCATCACCCTGCCTGAGGGTTGCCAAAAGTGAGTTTCTAAGAAAGAGTAGAAGAAAGGAATATTTATGGAGTTTCCCAACCATCTTCTGAGCCTCCAGTCATTCTTAGCTCAGGGATTTCCTGATCTGGCTGACCATTACTCCCAAGTATTTGCTTCTTTCTTGACATAATTCTTTTTCAAATGAACTCATGCTATCACTGTTTGCATTGTGCCATTTACTTTTTTGGCCAAACAATGCCAGCCTGGCTGGCCCTGGGTGATGTTCTCCCCATGATTCTGAGGTACCCAGCTGCTCCATAAAGCAGCTGATGTGGGACTTAGGGAATATTGTCATTTCCTGTCACAGTGGGAGCAATCACTGGAATGGGCTGCCCAGGGAGGTGGTGGAGTCACCGTCCCTGGAGGTGTTCAAGGCACATTTGGACGTGGCACTTGGTGCCATGGTCTAGTCTTGAGGTCTGTGGTAGTGGGTTGGACTTGATGATCTTTGAGGTCTCTTCCAACCTTGCTATACTGTGATACTGTGATACTGTGATTTAGGGCTTTAGGGAATCCCCACTTTAGGGAATATTTTCAGTGTTCCTGACAATATGGGATCATGTTCACCCACACACCTTTACTGAGATGACCAAGGCCACTGCTGAATTGAGGCTTAGGAAAGGCCATACCCCACCCTGTGCTCTTTCAGAGAAAAAGCAGAGTCCTCACTAAGACAAGAACAAGACTCAGTGCTTTCCCCTGTGCACTCCTAGACCAACAAAAAGAGTGTATGTACAGAGAAACCTTGACATAAACCCCAAGCCTGCTTCTGCTATCAAATACTTTGTTAAATCCAAGAAGTATCACAGCTGTTTTTTACTTATATTCATTATGTCAGATTTTCCATTCCCAGCTGATGGGAAATATCATGCTCATGCAGCCTGAAATGTTTGGGAGCCCATGATGCCTGAAGTAGGGCAGAAGCAGAGGGGTATGAGCCTGCTGTACTTTTGCTGTCACCTCCCAGCAGCAGGAGTTTTGAAACAGGCAGTGATGGTCAAAGATACATGAGGGAAATGCTTGCATATCTCTTTTTGCCTGCACCCATCTTCAAGGCAGGGCTCAACAACTTGGCTTACAGTTTTTAAAGAACTCTCACTGCCTCTTTGGAAACCAAGTGAAACTGTGCAGGAGCACAAAGAGCTGAGTTTTCCAGCCCAGCTGAGCCTCTAGGGGAAGAGGCTCTTTTAATTGCTTGAAATCTATCACCCTTCTATGACAGTAGTGTCACCTTGCTCTTGCATGGAAAGGGGGAAAAAAAAAACAAACAAAAAGAAGAGGTACATCTGATTACCCCTTTCTCTCTTGAGCACGTCTGTGTCTTGCCAGCTCAGCCCAGCCCCAGGAGCAGCCTCAGTGCTGGCTCTCCAAATGACAGATAAAGCACTGGAGCCCCCAGGACCAAACTGCACTTGCACCAACATTTTCTGAAGCCTTTAATCCTGTGGTGATGCAGGAGATGCGATGGGTCATAAGTTTCTGCAGCATGAAGCAAGGTACGCAGCGATAAATGACGAAGTGATGGTTTGGGTTTTGCTGTTAGAAGCTTCTATCATACAGACATGAATTAGTTCCACTCAGTCCTGCCGTTCAGCATTGTAGCATCCCCACCTTGTGGTGCGGCCCTGGAGCGTCTGGAGCTGCCAGCTCCACGTCCTCTCTGTGCTCCTTGTGGCTTTGAGGACGCTTGGCCACAAGGTTTCAGTGTGAGCCCGCCTTAAGCCTCTACTATTGCAAACACATACATAAGCATATGCTCTGCCTCTTCTAGACAGGCACTAAAAGGCATGGAAAAAGTCCTGGATACATGCAGGAAGGTTTGTTGTATTCGGGTTTGGGTTTGTTTTGTTTGTTTGTTTTTTGGGGGTGGTGGTTTAGTTTTGTTTTGTTTTGTTGGGTTGTGTGTGTGTTTTTTTTTTTCTTTTCTTTCTAAAATTATTTTATGTAATGTTGCTTAAATCTTTCATTCTAGAAAGATGGAGCTTGTGGTTCTGGTACCTAAATATCTACCATAAAAATACAAAATACTTCTAGAGATTACTTAAAGGTGTTATATAACTTTTCCTTTATTGCTTTGGCAAGAAAAAGAGGTGATCTGGGAGCTATACTGAAGGTGTATTTTGCAAGACAAAAGACATAGCTATTTGTGATTCCTCAATTAGTGGTGTGAGGAGTCACTAGACCTCTGAAAAAGCAAGTATATCTGAAGCCCACTGATTACCAGTGGGGTCAATGAAATAATCCATTATCTGTAATGAGGTGGCAGTGTAAGATCTCCCTTTAGAGGGAACAATTCAGAGTAAACAAGATTTTTTTTTTTGAAGACTTGGCTGTTCTTCAGTCTCTGAGAGCATCTGTAGGAGGATAACTGAAGCACGGCCTCTCCTCTCGCAGGTCAAATGCTGCACACTCCCCTCTCAGCATATGCCCTGTGACTACAGGCATAGGAAAATGCTCAGCAGCTCCTGGCAGCAGAGAGGGAAACATGGCAAGGTGGAAATGTGGGTGGGAACCCTGCATCTTCCTGCCTTATGTTGAGATGAAACAGTTTCAGTCCTTATTCTTCAGGGGAAGGTGGCAAAATACTGTCTCTTGTAAACAAAACAAAACAAAACAAAACAAAAAACCCCAAACAATTTTAAAGCAGTATATTTCTGCACATACTGACTATAACAGATTCAGAGAGATGCCTGGTACCCCAGGGCTGCATTTTCTCCAGTGAAACAATTTATAAAAATATAAAGCTATCAGTGACTTTGACTAGCCCTCTTATGTTTCCTCCACTAAATGCACATCCATTTAATGGAGAAGCTGTTGCCTAGACAGATCAGGAGAGGACCTCCTCCTTCCCACTTCCGTCTGTGGCAGAGATGATGATCTACAGGGTCTTTCTTTAAAAGCTTCTCCTTGGGCACGCTGACTTTGCAACCTGCTGATGAGCTAATGCAAAACAGAGCCCTGGAAAATGCAAGGGCAAGAACAGCAAAGCAGCCCAGGATGTGGAGCGGATAAATCATGGGCACGCCGGCCTGGAGGGGAGTCACAGGGCTGCGGAGTCATAAAGCCTGAGCTTGCTCCATACGCCTCGGATGCTCGCTGGGTTGCTCCGGAGCTAGTTGACAGAGCTCTGCCTTACAAGCTCGGTCTTCAAAGCATTCCTCTCTTTACTGTCAAACGCACCAAATGTCTCCCACAGCTGTTTAGTTGGTTTGTGAGCCTTGTTAAGTGCCAGGTTTATCATAGCTTTCCCAAGGAATGTGTGCTCCCAATAAGTAGCTGAAAGATATTATTTGGTTCAGCCAGCTGAGGACTTCAGTCTGCTTAGATGAGCGGAAGCTTTTTGGAGGCTGGTTGAAAGCACACAACTAGTTTCTATGCCCAGGCAAATGCTGGGCTGCTTGATATACTTAATTGAGTTTGATTGCCATTTGGGCTATGTTTTTCTGAGAAGAAAGATGTGGGGAGAGATTCTCAACATCATCACCCTTGTGGTGTTGGAAAGGCACCAAGTATTGTTTGGGAGACCATTCAGGTAGTTACAACCTTTCAGACATAAAGCCTTTAATCAGTATGTTTATACTTATACCACCATGAAGGAACAGCTATCACACAAGGCTCGTCCACCTCCAGTTGAGAGAGTCCTCTGTGCAGACAGATCTAATCTTGTTATTTGCACCTTGCATCCTCTTCATGGTATAAGCCAGAAAAATATCCCTTCAGTGGCCGCGGCTGCATTCCATACCAGGATTTGTTTTCATGTTGGAGAAATATTAAACCATGCCAATCCCTGCAGCATAAGACAAGAGGTCTGCAGCCTGGTCTGGGAGTCATACCCAAATGCAGTCTACTTTTCTGAAGATTAAATCTCACCCAAGCTACTGGCTATTAAAGTTTGCTCTGCAGCATTAAGCAACTCTAAGCTTTCTTTGAAGTTCACTTTAAACATCTCTCAGAGCCATAATGGGTGATGGCCACAATAACCATATAAAACACACAGAGATGGTCAAAGTACCTGAGTACTGGAGAGTACTGAGCCCTGAGTAAATGGGCATAAGAACCTGCTTCTCTCATTTGCTTATGCAGCTGACTCATGTTACCATAAGCTTCCCATGTATGAGGAACCTCTCCAGGTTCTTCTTAAGATAGACCTGACCATGAGACACAGTTATGATTAATTATTGCCTCTCTCATCTCCAAGGAGAACAAGGCTCTCTGTGCAATGGCAGAGGAGAGCTCCTTTGGTCATTGGCTGCAGCCTGGGCACAGTGGGTAGAAGCAGACTAAAACAAGAAGATGAAATATTGGGGAGAAACCTAAGATGCCAAGATGAAGTTTCTCCTTGTTTTGCAACTGGCAAAAAGAGTGCAACTGTCACATGAGTGCCCTGTGTCCTTGGATAGAGGATACAGGACAGAAGCCAGGCAAATGCCTAGCTAGAGGATGATAAAAGTACTGTTTGACATGAAGACAAGGAAAAAAAAGCACAACAAGCTATGAAATTCTACAGAACAGATCACAAGACAACAAATTAATGCTGTGTGTGTTTAAAAATACATGTATGTTGCAATATATACTCTCTGATCATGCTTTTTCTCCTTTCAACTGACTTTGACTGAACATTGGTGGATACCAAGCTGCCAACCACTTCAGGTGTCTTGTGCTTCCTTTGGAAAGCTGCTGCTTTGTTGGCATCATGAGGTTAGACGTTGGCATCATGAGGTTAGACATTGCCACCAGCTGGACCCTGTCCTTAACCATGCTAGTCTGGATGTACACCTTCCTGAAAGAGTGGTGGAGAAGCTGGATGCATTTGATCTTGTGTTGGGATGGCATCACAAGCACCAAAATTTTTTGTGGTGCTAAAATTAATTTTATCCTCCCTGGAATTAATCAACTTTAATTCCCAGTTTGGACCACATTAAATGAAAGAGGATTGTTGCTGGTAAATTTTAATGTATGGATTTCAAAAAAAAAAAAAAAAAGAGGAATAACTCTTGTGCATTTCACTCAATCCTAAACTTAGCCATTCTTTCAGTGGAAATACTTAGCCATTCTTTCAGTCATCCTAGCGTGCAATATTCTTAACACAAAGGGGAACTATGTTCACAGAGTCGACTTTACTAGCCATGCTCCACTAAGCTTCTGCCTCCAAAGCCCAAGGACCAAATTCTTCCTTGGCATAGGAGTTACAGAAAGAATCAGTTTGATCAGACGAGTCAAAGTTTTACCCAGCGTCAGCTCAGGCTGACAGTTTCATTTCAACAAAACCAGATTATTTTGGATATCCATTAAACTGGACAGACTGGTATTCCCATTCCCATGTATATACACACATAGCAGACAATAATCTCCTTAACAACCCACAGATGAATTCCTTAGCTTATGAATCTGCCAGAAAACACATAATTTTCCCCATCAAGGAATGTTGCTTGGCACATCTTTAATATATCACTTACACAGCCCTCAATCAACCTAAATGATTCATGTAGCAACATCTCTTAGGCAAGGCTTTAAGTGATTGAATGGTTTATCCTCACTGAAAAAGCACACACCATTCAGCCCCACGTATCAACCATAAAAGTTATTAATAACTAGGAATTATTTAGATAAGAGCCATGAGGCCAGCTTTAGTCTGGGTGACTGCAGCTGGCCCATTTTGAGCTCCATCAGTAAAAATCAACCAGAACTTTCCCTCGTGGGAACAGATCAGAGACTCACGGTCTCAACACCAACCCATGCATCATATTTTATGTTGTGTTTTACAGTTTATCAGCCTTCAGATTAAGATTTATTATTGTTGCCTTGCTGTTTAGTGGTCATAACTCACAACGTGCTTGTTTCTTTGCAGCGCTGCTGTTGCATCAGTGCCTGTCATGATGGGCTGGTCCTCACCGCAGACATTGTACCAAACTACAATCCTTTGCAGGAGAACCACTTCAATTAACAATGCAGGAACACCAGGCCACCTGTGTCTCTACTGGGATGCTCATCCTTTCCGTGTGGTGCCTCACATCCATAAGAGGCCAGGAGGCAGATCTCTTAACCCACCACTGTGATCAAGTCTGTAAGTTCCTTTATCAAGGCCATGTTACGGGGTTAACCATCTCTTGGATGGAGATACCAATTAGCTTGAGAGCAGAGCACAGCAAGCTATTCGAGCCAGCACAGCCAATGCATTGTCCAGGGCACCTGGAAAGTAATTTTTCATCCATGGTATCTTCTCTTCTCCAGGGCTGGATGAATTACGTAAGGTTCCTTGGACCCTTGACAGGCCAAAAGGGGTTATAGCGCAATGTGATCTCAGCTACAGTTCCCAGCCCAGCGTCCTGATGTTGTGGTAACTTGAGTCCTTTCCTACTTGAAAACATTTGTTTGGATGTTCTGAGACTTTCTGGAGGTTGTGGACCCCCGCCATAGGGTGTTACATGGCTTTAGATAAGAAATATCCATAAAACTGTAAGCAGTGTGTCTTCTGCAGTAAATCTCTCTTTCAGTCAAGAGTAAAGCAGTCACATTACGTTTCCTTACAGTGCAGCCCACCTGTTGCATGGAAAGTGCCAAGAAAATTGTACACCAGTGGGAAAATGTAGATTGCATAGATGGCTTGAACCCAGCAAAAGTCTGCTTGGCTATGGGATACACATTAAAAATCACCCCTCATCTATGAAGCTTCCTTTGTGCAATTGGAAGGGAGTCCCTGGCTGAATGGAGACGAGCAATCACTGGCTCAGACGCCATAGCCATCCAAAGTTAGGAGGATTAACTGGATGTTGGACAGACAGATCCTGCACAGCATGCCCCTGTGGTGATCCTTGGGGTGCCTAAGGCTTGAGGAACAGGATTAATTTCCCTCTCTGGACCCAGCAGCTTCCTCCTGCACCATGTGGCTGGACGCGAAGAGTTGCTGGCAGCACTATGTGTGTTTGAGGGCGTAGGACTGCCCCTTCTTACTGGTACAAGCTGTGCTGGTAGACAAAATGATAGGCTTGCTATCTAAACAAGAGGCTTACAAGGTACTGAGTGGTTTAAATGTACCTTTTTTATCTACTGAATAACTGCCGCTAATGTATTACTTCTGAAAAGATCTAAAAGCCCAACAGTATCTTGTTCTGTGCAGACTGGCAGCACTTTGCTTTTGCACCACCACCTGTGCAGCCAGCGCAGGGATGGGAACTTCATGACCATGGGGTTCAATTTCCACTGTTTGCTTCCTATCATTCCCTTTCCAAAAAAAAAGATCATCTTTCACATCCCTCCCACTTCATCTGTGAATTGCTTCTGGAAGTCTTTACTGCAAGGGCTGGAGATGGCCTTCCTGTCAGTAGCAAGCAGGGATGCATGGTCAGCCTGCAGTTTCTGTCCATGTGCCAACACCGCCCTTCCCCTGCTTCTCACAAATGTACTTTTGCTTTAATCTTCCTCTGTCTCTGTAACAGTAGCATCAAAGGAGAGATGGGGAAAAAAAAGCCCTGTGCTGCATCAGCTGCTGAGGCAGCAGCACTGGGTACTGCATGGGGTGTCACTGTGGCGACACCAGCCTGGGAGCGTTTTCGCGCAAGGGACATTTCTTCAGAGGTCTTCTCTCCTGCAAAACTAATGCCCGAGCTGTATATGAGAGAAGAGTCCCACAAAACCGAAAATACACATTGGGGGTGGGGGGGGTGGGGGGGTGTGTGTTTGTGTGTGTGAAATTCCGTCAGGATGCAGACAGTAAGCAGCTTGTGACCAGCTTGGCTACCCAGCACTGTGGGAGGAACAGTGCTGGGGTGTGGAGCGGCTCAGCTGCGATATCTTGCGGCAGCCACAAGATGTCTCTGGAAACCAGCATTTGGGCAAAACAGGCATGAATAACCGCGAGAAAGGGGCCGCCTCGTTTCCATCTGCAGTGGGCGCTGAGCCCCGGAGATGCGCCCTCCAGTGAACCTGTGCTTGGTGCAACTCGGAGTTGGGACAGCCGCGCCCACTGAAGCCCTCTCTCCACCACCATTTACTCTAGGTGAGAATTTGGCCCGCGAGGTCGCACCCATGGCTTTTCCTCACTGAGCAGATGAGAACTGTTCATCGGTAAATCACCGTTGTATTTTAAAAAATACTGACTTCTGAAGTCGCAGGACAAACAGCAAAGAGCGCACATTAAAAACCAGATTAAAGAATATTCATAGTGCAGCAGGAAACAGTAAAAACAGGAACAGCCTTCTCTCTGGGAGCCCTTCTACCACATGTTCTCTGCACACCAGAGCAGTGTCTGCAGTGCTTCCAATCCCTTGGATTACGTGGGCATTGCAGGGCACAGTTCAGCACTGCCTGCAGCTGGCTGGGATCTCAGTGCTGGCTTTCTCAGCTCAGAGCAGTGAAGGATAATTCTTTTCTTCCTTAGAGTCCTGCTTCTGCTGCAGATCACTTCTGAGGAACCTAAAGGAGATGTTTTCAGCTTCTGAGATATTCCTTGTAGGCAGCACAGACCTGGGTTTATAACTGTCAAACGTGCCAGCTTCTGTGGGGTTTCACTACCGGCACACCCAGGAACTGATGAGTACAGAAAAATTTCTCTATGGCACATAGACAGATGTCATAGAAATGAGCTGTTTGTCCCTGACACAGAGAACATAACTTAGAGATCAGCAGAATACCTGCATCTGTCAGTCACTCAAGCAACTCCTTTTCGCCAGCTTCTCTTGAATTCCTAGTAAACAACTAGAGAATTGTAGGGTGGAAAAACTCCATATTAGTGTGTTATTAAGAAATAGGCAAAGCACAGGAACTAGAGATTCACAACGTTTAATATGAGAAAACAAAGCTGTCCTTCAATAGACCACATAGAGAGCAGCAGTCACTGTAAACTGGAAAACCTCTTCAACTTTCAACTAAAATTGAGTGGCAAACAAAATCCATTGCCCACCAAGCTCAGTGATTCTAAGTAGCTTTTTTTTTTAGGACTTGTTTTCTGTCACACAAATCATAAGACTGTTATTTAAAATACTAATAAACATGTTATGGGCATAATGGAACTTTTAACAAGCTGCTTCTGTTTGGGGGGTTTGCTTCACAGAAACTCATGCATGATGTTGCAAATGAGTGTTTAACATTAAGCCAATGTGGTAAAAAGCCCATTAGTCTAAATCTACTTGAACTGAAGGACCAAATTTTGTTCTTGCGGTGTGTTTAAGAAAACCAGGACTCAGCTGTCATTGTATCATTACATCACTACTTGAGGCATGTAGGTTCAGGTGGAGCAGGACAATAAAGAAAGATGCAGTCAATATTTATGGCATGATTAGAAGAAGATGGCTATTGCTGCAGAACCAGCCCAGTGAAGGCTGCTCTACAGCAGCTAAAAGTCCTTCTTGCCCTCTTGAGTATGAGTTTAAAGACTTTTTTTCCCCTAGAGTCCAGCAGATTTCTGTCTACTGCAACTATTTGCAGACTGAGGCAAGAGGATGCTGGGTGTCACAGTCACATGTAGGTGACCCTCTGCAACACCCAGGCAGCTCTGTCAGGGTAATCACAATGGAAAGGGTGGCTTTGTGGCAAACCCAACTGCCTATGCTTCAGGCCTTTACACAAAGGGCATCCTCAGTATCTGTACCCTGAGCTTCCCAGAAGTTGCAGATCTGTTGCTGGGGAATGAAGGTAAGACTCTCCAGGTTTGTTTTTTTTTTTTTTTATGTACTGACTATGACAGTGAAGCTTTTACCTCAATGCTTTCAAGTGAACTAAATATAAAAAAAAAATTATACATATATATATATATATGTGTGTGTGTGTGTGTGTGTGTGTGTGTATACACATTTATACAGAATGAAAGTAATTCCAGAGTAGATTTTCCTTTCGTTACACAGATGGGAAGCTTGAGTAGCTCTTACCAATATGACTGTGTAGTTATCAGATGATTTGGATCTGTTCACCAAGATTTAGTGGGACATTTCTTGATAACATTTGGCTTAACTTTTACCTTCTGATTTATCTGAGATACTCTTATTTTGGTCTGGAACTATCAATCTCCCTTCAAATGTACTGTAACTCATAAGCAGACCTCTTCCTAAATCGCTACCCATCCAAAGAAATGCTTGCCCCAAAGGATGAAAATCTCACAGCACATTTAATTTTCTGCATGAAATAATAGCTATGGTCCTTCATTTGGGATCTGTGTCTCTCAGGATGTCTGGACTGAGGCCTCAGGCAGCTGCGGGGTGTTGTGCATCCAGCTAGAAGAACCCACCCCAACTCACAACCATCTTTCCCAGAACCACAGCATTGTGCAAAATGACAGAGAGGGTAAAATGGTGAATGCGAAATCTCTTGAGTGAAAAGGAATTAGTAAAACCCCATATTCATGAAATATTGAGAGCTAATTATATGTGCATCGGAAACCTCTGGGGGAAGGGAGATGGAGGCCTTTCATTAGACAGTAACTGGAACTTTTTCATCATTTGTCTAGCTCAGGAATGTAAGGCTGCTGTCTGGAGAGGGATGTGGGATTTGGCTTCAGGGCTGGGTGTGCAGGTGAAGTGCCATGCTAGTGAGTATTTCTATTGTACTCTGACATGACTTGGAAAAGGCTCTCATCTCTAGCAGGTCAGTGGAGCTGGATGCTCCCACATCTCTATGCTCTTTTAAAACCTCTTCAGTTGTATGTATCAGGAGGAATTGTAGCTCCCAAATAATTTTTCATCTCCTCTCACATAGCCCCAAAATTCCATCCCTTGCTTCAAAGCTGTTCATAGTTTCTCCTGGAGGGTGTAGACCTGTCAGCACATCTGCAGAAAGTTCAGTTTTTTTTACTTTTGATATGCTCTTCACTCTTGAAACAGAAATGAAGGGCTGATTATTGAAGGTGCACCTTCAACCAAATTCAAGACCAAGATCAGAATTAGTGAAGAAGAGGGAAAGTTTTCATTGTGGGACCAGGAATAGGCACGCAAAGGAAACCCTGCCCACTGCACAGCTAGCAGTGCCCGGTAGCCGCAGGACAAGGAGCAAGAAGTGAAAATGGGAGAACAAGTATCCTGCAATGAGTGATAAAGGGTTTCCTTTCTCAAAGCTTTGCAGCAACTTTAGGTATAAGGATGGCTCAGAGAAAGCCGTCCCAGCTTTCTGCCTCCTCCTCCTTGCTGGGAGGTCAAGGATACCCGGATCCCTGCCGCCAGACTCCTGCCCGCAGTCGCTGCCCTCCTCCTGTAGTCGAATTTATTTTTGCCCGGTGATGTCGCGGTGGTCTCGGCCGGGAAGGGACGCGGGGCACTCCCTGCCAAGGAGCGCAGGGACAAGCCACCTCCGGGCAGCGGTTCCTCCACAACTGGCCGCCTCGGGGCATGCCGGTCGCCTGGGGGCATGCCCCCCGCCCCTCCCGCGGAACCTCCCGCGGAAGCCCCTAGGAGCCTCCGCACCCGCGGAACCGCTCGCTTTACTTCCGCGAAGGCAGCGTGCCCCGGCCCTCGGCACATAAATCAACATTAAATCCATTCCCCCCTCTGATCCCTGGTGCCATCATCTATTACTCCCCCAGTGCGTTTTCTATCACCTTGTGTTAGAATTACACAGCCGGAAACTTAATTTACCCGGAGCTTTTAAAGACAAATAAATAACCGGCAGGCCAGTGTCCCCGCGATATGCCTATTTACTCCCGCGATCCATAGATTATTATGAATTGTTGTGATTTTCAAGCTGCTGCTGTGTTAAACACCTTCTCAGCTACTCTCCCCGGCCTGAAAAAGAAAACAAAACCAAAAACAAAAGCAGAACTCTCCCAACCCTTCCAGAGCAAGGGGCAAAGAGCAAGAGACCATAGCACTTGTGCTGGGATTTATTTACTTTTGCTATTATTGTTATTATTATTTTCCACATTTTGGAGCAAGTCAGGTTTTCAGTTGCTGAAATAATTGCCTGAGAGAAAGGGTCCTTATTCTGTTCATACATTATTGACTCGGGCTCCAATGTTTGGCTTTCTGCTTTTTATCACAAGAAAATCACGTATGAGAGTCTTTTGCATAACAATTTTTAAAGAGGACACATCCTTATATCAAAAGTGGACGTGACTTGAATTTTGCCGGCGTTTGTCCCTAAAATGACCCAATTCCGGTTACTGCCACTGGGCAGCAGTAACATTGCATCATTTCTCCAAGCAATAGATTTATTTTGCTTTACTCTCTGCCACTTTCCCTTCCCCCTCCTTCCCCCTACTTCCCCCCTCCCCGCAACACAACACGTACTTTTAAAGCTGATTATTTTGTCTTGCTGCGTTTTAGCCCTACACACACCGCACACTGTTTTCTCTCCCTGGGAATGAAGGAGTAGAGAGGAGCAAGCCCAGCTCCGAGGAGCAACACGGCTAATTAACGCCGAAAGTTCCCAGGCAAGGCACAACCAGTGCCTTCAACGAAATTTTCCTGGGAGTCGCGGCAGAAACCCCAGAGCCGGTGCCAGCTCCTCCAGTCACCTCCCTGAGCATCCTTTTCCTCTCAGATGATCAAAAGAGCCCCCTTCTCCCCCGATTTTTCAAATCCAAATAGTGTTGCTTTCCTGCCCCACTGGTCAAGTTAATTCCAGAACAAAGGAGGACAAAACCACAAAGGATTTCTCTCCCCTTTCCCCATTCCTTCCCGTTTCAAACTTCACCGGTGCCTGAGCCCTAGCTCGTTGTAGGCCAGGACGCCCCTTCCCGACATCAGCTCCCGGCCCCAGAGTCGGTCCCGGAGCCACATCCTAGTGGTGGGGATGTCTGAAATGACAGAAAGGACTCTCTGTGGTGAGGGAACGGAGATCAACTCTTCTCCGAAGCACCGGTGGAAAGAAAGCCTTGATCTACCTGCAGACTGTAAGGGGACAAATGACGGCAACCATGTGCTCCGGAACCGGTGCTATTGGTTGAACCTCAGGGTTAAAAAAAAAAAAAGACATTGGACCTGCAGAAGTCGTTGCTGGAGAGCCCCAAACATCCTGTGAGACACTTTCAGCGGGCTGTGAAAGGCGTGCACCTGATAGCCGGGCAGAGCACCCCGGGGAGCATCCTTCCATGCTAAGAGACGAGAAAATTTCCCATGGCGACTGTTCTCAGACGGGGTACGGGCGTGGGGTTTGCCGAAGGAGCCCTTCGGGCCGGTACTCGGGCTGATGGGTAACCTGGAGACGGAGGGGAGGTGCGGAAGGGTCATGTCATTGTGCACCCTCTGACAGCTACATCTATTTGCACACGCATGTATATTCCCCTACATGTCGCTGGACCCACATTCAGGCACAGAAGTACACACAAATAACCCCACAGAGAGTACAGAAGAGCTGCACGCGTGGGTTGTGACACGGTGGGTCTGCGTGAAGCTGGACACGCTCCGCCCCTACACCTACACTCAGTCTGCTGTGCCCCATTGTCGCCCAAAAATCCAGAAACCGTTGAAAGGCAAGGCTTTGCTGGTACGGAGAACCCTGATTCCACTCGAGGTGGAAAAATTCTTTGGGAGGCCGTTCCCAACAAAGAGTCCAGGCACTCTGCCCGAGCAGAGACCCCCCTTTTCCCGCCCGCTGGAGCTCCATGGAGCGACTCTGTTCCCGTTCCCAGCCCCGCTGACACCCCGCGGGGCCGGGCGGCGAGATTATCCCCGACCCTTCCTTGAGCTGCCGAGCAGACACAGAAGCAAGGCGAGACATAGGTAGGGGAAGCCGGAGGAAATTGAAACCATACTTAAAAATGTAAATGGGTTGGAGCCAGCCCGACCCTGAGCGAGGGGGGAAAGGAGGCGCACGCCGGGATCAGCCCGTCGGAGCAGAGACGGGTGCGGACCCAAACCCTACCACAAAACTTTCAGCCCCTGATCGTAACGTATTGAGCGAGAGGACAGGAACATCTGCCCCGAAGTGGGGTAAAGCAGCTCTCAGAAAGATCTACCGTAACTGAAACCAGATTGCAGGCAGGCAGAGGGGCCGAAGGAAGCCGCTCGGACTTCTCGCCTGCCGAGAGAATACCGCTGCCCTCCTCGGACGTGCTCCTGTCCCGGCCAGAGAGCGAGAGCCATCCCGGGAGCTGGGGCGTTTTAAGGCAGCCGATCCAGGTGACTTGTGCTGCTCGCAGCGAGGTAGGGAGGGCTGCAGATGTGGGCGGGAGACGTGAGTGGGCTCGGGAAGCAGATGGAAAGGGGTTAACAGCCAGGCCACTGGAAAGCAGAGAGCNTTCTACCTTTTATGGGTTTCTGTCCTTTCCCTTTTGAACTTTTTTCTCTCTTTTATTTTCTTCTCCTTTATTCCCTTTTAATTTCTGCTTCTTTTTTCCTTCTTTCCCATGTTTATTTTCCCAATTTCTATGCTGCTTCTCATTTTTTCTATTTTTTTTCTGGGTTTCTGTCCTTTCCTTTTCATCTTTCGTCTCTCTAATTTTTTTTTAAATTTCCCCTTCTCCTTTTTTCTTTTCCTTTTTATTTCTTCCCCTGTTGCCTTTCATCTTTTTTTCCCCTATATTTTTAATTTTCCCTTTCCTTTTTCCCTTTTATTTTCCATTTTCTCTTTATCTTTCTGTCTTTTTTGTTTGTTTTGTTTTGTTTTTCTTTTAGGAAAAGAAACAAACCAACAATACCTCTAAGAATAAGAAAGACAGTTTTCTTCCCAGAAACTTCTGTGGGATGTTTTCGTTTCCGTCCCCCTTGGGAAGCAGGGACAGACAGTGAAATAAATAAAATTAAATCTTTTCATTTCCATGCGTCTCCCCGTGACTTGAAAGCCGGGCTGCATTGCTGGGCGAAGATGGTCCTGGGTAATTGATTCATAAACATACACCAAGACATCGGGACACAAAATCCCCGGCACCCCGGGAGCTTCTCGGAGTAGCGGGCGGCCTCTCCGCCTGCGAGGTCGGAGTGCGGGGCTGCTGCTCCGGCCGGTACCGCCGGTATCTCACCCAATCCGGTCCTCCTCTTCTGTAAAAACCTCCTTCTCCTCTCTCCCTGCTCCCCGCGCTTGTACCAGGAGAGATTCTGAATCCCAGAGATACAAACCTGTGCCCCGAAAAAAGTTTGGAGTAAGGCTGCTTCTAAATACCTATTTACCAACGAATTACACCGCTATTATTGCTTTCAATGAAGACTGAATCCCCTAGCGATAATTGAATTAGTCTATTGAAGAGACTGTCAGGTACAATGACGTGGTATATCCCGCGCATTTCCCAGGGTCTATAGGCTTTGGGGACCCGGAATGTATAGTCTGACCTTACAGCTCATAATAATAATGCTGCACTTGTAGCAGAAATCTATTCACATTCACTTTTAACAAAACCTCTGGTCAGCCAGTCCCTGTAGGAAGGATGAAATCTATTGTATTAGAACAACTCATTTATGTCCTTCAGCAAAGGCCCCAATGAGATCTGATCTAGACCTAGAAATAGGATTACCACAGCGTATATTAACCACGTTCCTATACTTCCTCTTTCCCATACGGGAGCAGAGAGAAAAAAAAAGAAAGAAAAAAAAAAACTTCTGGTCTGATTTTAATTTTATTTTTAAATTTCAATATTAAACGCCCCTCCTTTTGGTGGCCTTCCTCAAAAAGAAGCAAAAAAAAAGTAGGAAGATAAAAAAGAAGAAAAAAAGAAAGAAAAAGAAAGAAAAAGAAATACAACGAATTCGAAAAAATTACTTCTCCCGACTTCCAAGGAGGCTGCAGGCTCTGCAGACTAATGTGTATGGCGGGAACGACGTCCACGCAGCCCGACGGTTGGCACCGGGGGTCCCAGCCCGGTGCCCCAACTCTGTCGCCCTATGGCTACTCTCTGCTTCCGGATTTGACTTTCTCCCTCCCCACGTCAGGATGGCTGACCCAAGCCTCAGTGCCGGTGAGGATATCACCCTGCAAGAGACTCGGACCCACCAGGACACTTCCGAGGAGCAAGAACAGCCGCAGTCCAGCCCCGGTCACCGGAGATGTTTCCAGGGAGCGTTGGGAACCCTGGCCCCTCTGGAAACACCGGAGGCTCCGCGGGACTGGATTCCCCGGCGGTAGCGGGCGTGGGACTCTGCAAAACCAAGCACCCTCGACGGGCTCTCCGAAATCCAGCGGTATCGACAAGTTACAGAGGGATTTTTTTTCGTAAGAAGGGATTATTATCTTTTTTTAAAGCTTCCGTCCTTAAGACACGGTGTAGACATATTACCCCGATTACTGCATCTATCTGCTAGCCGGAGAGTAATATTTATCTATTTAGATAGTAAGGGTAGCAGTGGAAAAAATATCAAGCCTGTAAATATACATCGTCTTTTCCTTTAACCCCTCCTCATTCATCCAGCCGATCCCCCACCCTCCCCGTACACAAAGCTACTCAATTTACAGAGAAGCCTTTAAAACCCAGAACAGTTTGTAGAAGGGAGGACTACAGATGAAATAATCCCCCACATGCGTGCACACATACGTNCCCTTCGCGCTCGGGAAGGCAAATTAAATAGTTAAAGGCTTCGATTTCTCTCTCTCTCCCTTTTGTTACCCAATTTTGGAACATTTAAGGATGGGTGTGTGTATTGTATTCAATAATAAAAGCTATAGGGCCGCCAGGACATTTATCATCCTATTACTGTAACAAATCCGGGCTCCCAATACATGAAAGGTAAAATGAATTACCGACGTTAAGCCGTCAATAAAGTCATTTCTGTAAATGGTGTCTCCGAAGGACTGCAGCATTATTCAACTAGCTTTATCAGCAGCTGGGAAATTACGTGAAGAAGCTCGCAGCGTGTAATATGGCCCTGCTTACTTTGATTAAGCGTCTTGCCAGGGAATAGTGACAGTGCTTTTGACCAGGTTTTATTCGCCGTCCTGTGATGAACGCCAAGCTGATCAGGCGGAATGAAGAGTAATTAAAACCTATAAATTATCTTTTGCAGCCCTTCTCAAGGCGTCTCTTGCAGGAGAGATAAGGCAGCGAGCCCCCATTTACAGCTCTGAAAGGGACCGCGGCTCACAAAGGCTACGTGGCTAAATGGGATATTGATAGTGTCCTAATTAGAATTTAATTAAGTACCCACGCTCGCTTTTGGGATAAAGATTTCAATTTTGCTAACTTAAATATAAATAAACCCAATTTCGGTGCGAGTAAATGATAGGATATTGTGAATGCGGGGTGTGGGGGGGTGGGGGTTAACATTCATTTAATTGCGGGTGAAGCTCTTGATTCCAGGGATGATTGTGTTCTGTCAGCTATTATTTTAGGGGATTATTGTGTGGCTAGAGGTAACAATTTGGTAATGTTTCGCGGTACGGAAAATAACCAAGTGTGCCTGGGAGATGTGAGCAAACACACGCCACCCGGGAACCCGGGAAGCTACTTGCTGGACACCTAGACCTGTCTCCTTCAATTCCCAGAGCCGGTCGCCTCCCGATAGCGGAGCCCGAGGTCGGGCCTCTTGCCTCCGTTCGCTCCCGGGAAGGGAAACGCACCCAGCACCAGGAAGACGGGGAAGCCCGGCCGTTGCCGCCCCCCCTGTTCAACCCGCACGGAAACGCCGAAATACAGACGCAGACATAACTATAAGTGTACTTTGAGCACGCATCCATGCATGTACAGGATATATAGGCTGAGGCACGTGACGCGGCCCAGCCTCGGAGAGATGTGTGGGGCTCCGCGGCCACCCTGGGCCCACTGACACTCGTCTGGGGAAAGAAACATTGGGGGTTATATTGCGTCCGGAAAAGACGGGAATCGTCCTTTCCTTAGCCTCGGGGAATGGCGCCAGGCTGCGGTGCGACCCCAGCCTGGAGCAGGTGCCTGCAGCCGACCAGGGAGCGGCCGCGGATCCGGGCACCCAGTCCCCGGGACGCCACTGTCGTTTGACACAGGAGGTGTCGTGGGACACCCACCTCTCCGTGTTCCTTCGTGTGAGCACTGACATTTCCCGTGAGCGGCTCGGCCTCCGCTCTGGGCAGCAGCCGTGTGAGAAGGCACTGGCGGCGGCAGAGCCGACCTCCCCCGGAGCTGGACTGCAGCTCTTGTAGTCCAACAACCCCAAAACTGAGGTCGGGCGTTGTTTTTCTTTTCTGGTGTTTGGGGTTTTTTTTCCCCTGTAAATTAAGTTTTAGAAAGATACATCAGACCTGAAAAAGTGCCTTTTTCTCCCTAAGCTTTAAAAACCTTAATTTTTTCCTCCTGCTTCCACACACAGCCAGAGGTGCTCAGTAGTTGCCGGAAAAAAACACCACAAATAACCAACCGAAAAAACCCAGGGGAAAACCGAGCAACAAACTGAACTCAAACAATTAAACAAACAAACATCAAAAAGCAGACAAGAAAACACGATACTACTTCATCTGTGAGCTGGCGGCTGATCTGCTTCATATCCCGAAAAAAATCCTAAATAAAGGAATAAAATAAAGAAACAAAACAAGCCAAAAATGCTGCAGCCACAAGCTCAGCTCATCCCGGCGGTGGCTCCTGTCTGTAGTGCTGTTTATTATTGTTATTAATGTTTATTTTCAGTTTTTAAATTCCTTAAAAGACGTAAAAAGTTTCGATTCCGGGCAACCCATATCTCGCTCCCCACCTATCCCCCTGCCTATAGGA
>WBNM01000086.1:0-15740 GCA_013399055.1 Ramphastos sulfuratus | reverse complement strand
GAGAGCTGGGGCTCTGCAGTCTGAAGGAGAGAAAGCTTCAAGGAGATCTTTGAGCGGCCTTCCAGTGTCTGAAGGATGCCTAGAGGAAGGCTGGGGAGGGACTATTGACAAGGTCTTGTAATGACAGGACAAGGAGTGATGGGTTTAAACTGGCAGAGGGGAGATTGAAACTAGATGTTAGGAAGAAGTTCTTTCTAGTGAAGGTGATGAGAGACTGACACAGGTTGCCCAGGGAGGTTGTGGAGCACATTCTGTGATTCTGTGCTCCACAACCTCTGTGGAGGTGTTCAAGGCCAAGTTGGATGAGACCTTGAGCGATCTGTGGGAGCTGTCCCTGCCTATGGCAGAAGGTTGAAACTGAATGATCTTTGAGGTCCCTTCCAACCTGAACCATTCTATGACTCTACTTAGATGCTATATGGGCTAATATATGGCTTTCCTGAAAATCTGGTTCTCTCTGCTGTGGAACACAGCAGGTGACTTGCATCCACAGCCCTCCACAGCCATTTATTTGAAGTCAAGGACAGCAATTACACACAGTTCCCTGAATAAGATTGCCTTTTGCTAAATGACACACACCCTGTGCAATTATTTCTGTGAGCTGGAATGCAGCCAGCATGCTGGAATTCAGAGGGATTTTTAATCAAACAGAAAAGGTTAACATCAGTTTTTCCACCACCTTAAGTTCCAACATAAACTTCAGAGAACAATGAAATTTAGATTTAGGTCTGGAAACTGTTCTTCCAACTTGCTTTCCTTATTATGCTTTAATGCTTTTTCCATATAAGAGCAACCTGTAGCTGGGGAACACAGAGTTACAGGACATTTGACCTTACACAGAGTGGCAGCATTTCTACAAGCCTTCACCTCAGAAGATGCTACACCTCTTGCATTGCTGATAGCTTCCCCTTCTGCTGTTGTTTATCTGAGTGTTCCTCTTGCAGAGGCAAGCTGTGGGAAGAGGGGTTAGGTGACTCTACCTTTAGGCTTTGGCAGATCAAGGGACATGATAGACTAACTTCCTAGGCTCTTAAGTCCTTAAGTTCTTCAGGGCTTGACAGGTGGGTGTTTGGAAACATCTATGGAGCACAGCATTGAGTTATTTTAGAGAAGCAGCTTGACTAAAACATCCAAGTTATTTTGGTGGGGGGTTCACAATGCAATGTACCATTTCTGATCTTTCCCTGCCCTTATGAGCCTTTCCTTCCTCTTCCCAGTCTGTGTAAGGCTGATGGAAAAGGAGGCTTGGTTTAGAAATTGGGCATGCTAAGAAGGTTCAAGGCTAATACAGGCAAGTCAGTCCCTGTGTAGCTTTCTGGGTCCTTCAAGTACTGCAGACAGAGTAACAAAACCACTATTTAAAGCAGCAGGAGTGTGTTTTGAAACAGTCCCTCCCTGTCCTAAGGGACAGAAATCCCTGACAAGTACTGCACACATTCTCTGTGCCTCTGCTGGGCAGGGGCACACCAAACACTGCTCGAGTTGCTAGGTTTAAAACAGGCTCTTCTCCAGTCAGCTACGTAGCACATAAACAAGTGTCAGCAAGGGCTCTCTTCACATCTTCTGAAGACATGGAAGGTATTTATAGGCCTTGGGTTATAGCTGCCTCCTGCCTGTGCCCTCGCGCCAATAAGCGAAGGGCATGCGCCTGGAATTCCTTTCCTTCCACCTCACAGCATCACTGAAAGCCAATGCCAGCTAAAAACTCTCTCCAAATGGCTTTTACTCACCACCCAGCCTGCCACTCTAAACACTTAGCACCAAGAGGAGATTCACACAAGCTCCTTATAAGGTGATGGCACCACAAAGGCCAGGAGGAAGCACAACTCCCAAGGAAAGCTCTCTGGCCGCGTTTATTGCCTCCTTCAACCATTAGCTTTCAAGGCAGTTTCAGCAGCTCTTATTCTGGAGCCTGCCTCTTATTCTGCCTGCCAATTTTAAGCCATTCACAAGCCAGAGAAGGGATCACCTTTAAATCTTACATGTCACACAACAGAGGCATCTCCAGTTTGTAGCATAACTGCACAGCTGGAGTCCGAGTTCATAGAATCACAGAACATTAGAGGTTGGAAGGAACCTCCAGAGATTGAGTCCAACCTCCTTGCCAAAAGCAGGATCTCCTAGGGTAGCTGGCACAGGAATGCATCCAGGTGGGTTTTGAAAGTCTCCAGAGAAGGAGACTCCACAACCTCTCTGGGCAGCCTGCTCCAAGGCTCCAGCACCCTCAGAGTAAAGAAGTTTCTGCTCATGTTGAGGTGAAACCTTCTATGTTCCAGTTTGTACCTGTTGGTCCTTGTCTTATTTCTGTGCACCACCAAAAAGAGAGTGGCTCCATCCACTTGACACCCACCCCTCAAGTATTTTATGCACATTGGTTAGACCTCTCAGCTTTGTCCAGACTGAACAACCCCAGGTCTCTCAGTCTTTCTCCATAGGGCAGATGCTCGAGTCCCCCAGTTATCATTGTTGCTCTCCATTGGACTCTCTCCAGCAGGTCCCTGTTTGTTGACAGCTAAAACAAGTATGTTACATCTTCAAAAGTAGAGTTGTTCCCCAATCCCTCACTAAAGAGTTCCCTCACGTGCCTGGCAGGAGCTTTAATTCTTCTCTACACACAGAAAGGTTATGAGCATCCACAGCAGGTAGCTAGCAGCCATCACTCCATCTCTAGAGTGGAGCAGAACCCTTGGCAAACCAGGGAACTTGCACCATTTGCCACAAAGGAAGATTAGTTCTCTAATGAATATCACCACCTTGGGTGACTCATCCTGCCAAAGGGATAAAGGCAGACCAATAACCATCCTCTCTGCCAAGAAGCCACAGCTTGCAAAGTAAACTATAAAAAGAAATGGTGATGTGCTTCCCATGGTCACACCAGCAGTCACCAACACACTAGCAAAGCACACCTAAAACACTCCCTTCCGAGTTATGCAGGGCCTGACCTTTCTGAAACCAAGCAGCCTTGAGAGGGGAAAGAAAGGAGATGATGCCAGTCTGGAGCTTTGTAGGCTGCATGGGGACAACAGATAATCCAGTGACTGGAAAAAGAAGTTGAGAAAGATGTTTTACTGCCCTGAGATGTCTCATTGCACATAGGATGAGAGTCACACACTATCAGGGACTATTAACCCCAGGTCCTGCAGGGAGCTTTCATCAAACAAAGAAAAATCATCTCCCCATGCAGCAACTGATCATACACTGAGACACAGTTTTTAAGCTCTGGTTCAAACCTGCATCATCCAGAGGCAGGCAGAACATGCTCTGATCAGCAGCCAGCTCTTAGGTGTCTTCTGCCTCAGCAGCTGTAACCTTCAAATTCGCAACCTTACTCAACAGAAGGGGCTGAAGGCCTGATAAACCTCCAGGCCCACAGCAACCAAGCCATACTTTGTGGACTACTGCCTCTGCAGCTCTGTGACCTCTGTGGTGTTGGGGGTTTGGGTTTTTTCCCCCCTGCAAACACTTGGCAGAAACAGTGCCTGACAGGGCTGGGAGGTTTGGCAGTGGTACTTTCCTTTAAGCTCTGGTGATTCAACTGTCTCAGCCCTTTGCCTGCAGTACTTTCCCAGCCTTGAAAGCTCTGTTCCCCATGTCTGTGTGGGGAGGGGATGCTGCGGAGGACATCTGCCAAGCCTCAGGCACAGCACTGGGGCAGAACAGCACAGAGAGGAGACCAAGTGGTGCCTATGTAGTGTCAAAGTCTAGGCTTTAATCACAGAATTAGCCAGGTTGGAAGAGACCTTCGAGATAAGTCCAACCTATCACCCAACACCTTCTAATTAACTAAACCATGGCACCAAGAGCCTCCTCCAGTCTCCTTTTAAACATCTCTAGGGACAGTGACTCCACCCCCTCCCTGGGCAGCCCATTCCAATGCCACTCACTCTTTCTGTGGAAAACTTCCTAACATCCAGCCTAAACCTGCCCCAGCACAGCTTGAGCCTGTCCTCTTGTTTGGTCACAGGTTGCCTGGGAGGAGAGACATCTTTCCCCTTCCACTCCATCCTCTACACAGCTCAGTTACACCCCAGAAGCACCACATCACCTTGGTAGCATACAATATAGACCCATGGTCAGAGTTTCACATCTCCTGTGGGAACCTGGAAGGAGCAGCTGCAGGCTTTGTTTGTGGTTCTTCACAGCAATCTCTCCTTCTCAAGGCCACTCTGGCCTTCTTCCCTCTAACTAGGGCTTTGGGGAAGTACAGGTCTCCATCCAACTCACGTAGGAGGAAGAAGGTAGCAAAGGGCTTACCCTGACACCTCAGAGACCTTCTGAGTTGGGCAAGAGCAATTACCCTTGCCCTGTGGCCCCCAAAAGAAAGCCACATCAAGTCCCAGAGCAACACAACAGTGGTGGCTTCTCAGGAGAAGCTGCCACGTACACAGAAGGAGCCCCATGGAGCTGGAGATGGGACCAAGGCACGAGGGACACTGCCACATACACAGAAGGAGCCCCATGGAGCTGGAGATGGGACCAAGGCACAAGGGACGCTGCCATGTACACAGAAGGAGCCCCATGGAGCTGGAGATGGGACCAAGGCACGAGGGACACTGCCACGTACACAGAAGGAGCCCCATGGAGCTGGAGATGGGACCAAGGCACAAGGGACGCTGCCATGTACACAGAAGGAGCCCCATGGAGCTGGAGATGGGACCAAGGCACAAGGGAAGTTGCTTGAGCAAGTTGACTGAGATGCCACATTCATGCAGCTCAGACTAGTGCAAGCAGGGAGTGCCAAAAGCAGGTAGTGTCTCCATAGAAGGTCTGCCCAGCTACCCTGGAGCAGCTCCTCTCCACCTAACAGGCACCGTGGGTGTCTTCTCCTCAGCGGGGAGAAACAAGCCCTGTGAAAGAGGAGATGATGAACTGCTGAGATGACAGATGAGGACACATTGCCCTTTCCAGCTGCCTCTATCCCAGCCCTGTAGGGATCATGTAAGGTCACAAACATGTCTAACCATGCTCCCAACATGGTCTCCTCACTCCTTTCACCCCAGAAACAAAGGCAGCCTGAGGGCCTTTCACCACTTCCTTCCAGGAGGACAGCTATGAACAAAAGCTGCTGCAGTGCAGCGGAGAGCTGCAGGCTGTTGGGCCCAGCCAGGTGGGCACACACCAGCTGCCACCCTGCCCCTGGCAGGTGAAGATGCCAGGCTCTTTTTGGTGGTGCTCAGTGACAGGACAATGAATAGAAGGATACAGAAGGTTCTGCCTCAACACAAGGAGACACTTCTTTACTGTGAGGGTGATGGAGCCCTGGAGCAGGCTGCCCAGAGAGGTTGTGGAGTCTCCTTCTCTGGAGACGTTCAAAACCCATTTGGATGCAGTTCTGTGTAACCTGCCCTAGGTGATCCTGGTCTGACAGGGGGATTGGACTGGGTGATCTCTGGAGGTCCCTTCCAGCCCCTAATATTCTGATATACTCTGCCATCTTCTCATTGAAGAAGTGAATGCCAGAGCTGGAGTTCACATGGAAAGGTTGCCAAAGTCTAGCATAGGGCTGGTGGTGCTGAGCATGCTCAGAACTGGCTTCCCACCATCCCCAGGGCTGGCTGGACCTTTTCCTAACCCACTTCCCCCTCTCTATCCTAGAAAATACCTTTCAGGGACCCCACCATCCTGGTTGGAGGGTTACAATTAATCTGCCAGAGTCATCAATGAGCTTCAGCATTAATTGTTCCTGAGGCACCTCAAAGCATCAGATGCAACCTCATCACCTGCCCCAAAGTCCTTTTTCCAGAAGGGTAAAGGAGACAAACAGCTCCCAGCCCTGCATCCAAGTGCTGACTCCAGCAAGAGAGAGCAGGCCAAGAGGTGGTTTCCAAGCTGCTGCTATCAGCTCCCCAGAGATGAGTGTGCAAAATACCTGGCATATCATACCCCTTGGATCATTTGTATTCAGTTGTACAGCCAAGAGGGGAAGGGAGTGGGGAAAGAAAGAGGCTCTTGACTTCTGCCCAGGAAGATGAGATAAGGTACAAGGAGAGGAAAAAGGATTTTTACAGCCCTAGTAAGTTACTATTTACTTCCTAATGAAGTGCGAGTGCAAACACTGAACATGGTCCAAGGAGAGAAAAAGGCCAGTGCTTACTGGGTTTTACATAAATGACTTCAAATGCCCTAGCAGATAAGTGCATATCAAGAGAAAAATGGGTTCACACACAAGTGCAGTTGTTGTTCTGTACCTCTGTGCACCAGCAATGCTTGGCCAAAGACTTCAAGCAGTTGTGGGACAACCTCATTCCCCAGAAGTGCCCAACGCTAGCCTGCTGGACCTGCACAGAGTGCTCCAAGTCCAGGACTATCATTTAAAAACTAAGGGGTGACAAGAGAAGTTGAACTTTAAATACAAAGATCTGCTTCAGAGCAGGGTATTGGGGCTGCAAGCCAGCAAGCAAGGCCAGATATTAAAGTACACTGCACTCAGTATCTGTTGTGAGATGAAGAATAGAGATCTTTAGCCTCTATGATGTTGGTTCCACAGAGACTCCTCCAGCTAAGATAGACCCCAAGCTGTGCTGAGAAATGCATTGCTGCCAACAATCATCATCACTCCCAAGGCTCCCCAAAGCCTGGTCATGCCATGGTGTATTTCTAAATCATGGAACCACTGAATGCTAAGGGTTGGAAGAGACCTTCAGAGATCCCATCCAACCACCCTGCAAGAGGACCACCACTTAGGGCAGGCCACAGGAATGCATCCAGGCAGGTTTTGAAAGTCTCCAGAGAAGGAGACTCCACAACCTCTCTGGGCAGCCTGCCCCAGGGCTCCAAAGCCCTCACAGTAAAAAAGTTTTTCCTCATGCTGAGATGGGATTTGCTGTGATTGAGTATGTGTCCATTGCCCCTTGTCCCATTGCTGAGTGCCACTGCAAAGAGTCTGGCTTCATCCTCCTGACAGCCACCCTGCAGGTATTTGTAGACATTGATCAGATCCCTCTCAGCCTTCTCTTCTCCAGGCTAAACAGCCCCAGGTCTCTCAGCCTTTCCTCACAAGAGGGGTGTTCCAGTCCCTTCACCCCCCTCATAGCTCTCCATTGCACTCTTTTCAGGGGTTCCCTGTCCCTCTTGAACTGGGGAGCCCAGAGCTGCACACAATATTCTAGATGTGCTCTAACTAGGGCTGAGTAGACAGGGCCCAGGAGCCCACAGAACATGCTCTGCATTTCTGGTAGCTCTCAGTGAGCTTGACCAGGGCATCATGACCATCCTGTGATCATCCCTATGACCACCTCAGCTCCTCTGCTGAACTGATCATGAATTACACACTCAATATTTTTTTTCATTCATGGCCCAGAAGCTCAGCTTTGCAGACAAAAATTTAATTTTCATTTTGAAACAAAAACCAGTTGCCAGCACAAATTAAAAGATAAACAAGCACTCTAGTCAGCAGTCAACACAACCAACACCATGACCTGGCAACAGCATTCCACTTCCTCCTTCTCACTGTGCCTGCCTAGCATGGCTTGCAGGTCACAAATTAGCTCTGCTGGAAAGATTGCTGTAATGTTGGGTGACTACAGGGGTGGCAGCAATCCACAAAACACTCTCAGAGACACCAGGGGCCCAAAAGAGCAAAAATTAAAGGAAATACTGGGCAAGGAGCCAGCATTCCTCAACACAAATGCCTGGCAGGTTGGAGTTGTAAGCTCCGATAGCTACACAAAGCACACACAGGAGTTTTTTTGGGTACATTTTACTCCTTTGCATACCACTGCTTTTTTATCTTTAGTTTAAAAAACAAACAAAAAACTTCTCTACATTTAAAGAAATTACTTCTGGCTATGAACAAGCCCCTCCATGCTGGAGCTGGGCACATGAAAAGCAGCCAACTCCCTGTGACAAGCTTTAATGGCTTTTTAAATACATGCAAATACTTAACTGTGGGTTGAGACAGAGACACCTGCACACATCTGCCATACAAGCACACAGAATTCCACAGGCAATAAGCATAGGATTGTTTTGGTTGGAAGATACCTTCAAGATCACCAAGTGCAACCAGCAACCCAACACCACCGTGACCATTCAACCACGTCCCTAAGTGCCATCTCCACACATTTCTTGAACACCTCCAGGGATGGTGACTCCACCACCTCCCTGGGCAAACTATACTGTAGAAATTCACCAGCCAAGACATTATAGATCACCCCAAGTCTCTTGATCTCTTCTGCTGACTAACAGCTGCTGAAGACTAAGCCCATGCATATTTTGAAGACATAGGTTTGTTGTTTCCTGATCCTAATACAGAACAAAAACAGGATCATAATTTACCACTGAAGACAATGAAATTCTTATCGTTGTAAATATATGGAGTAAGATAATACAAATCCTGTTCCTTGGTATTTCCCCTCCACCCTTTGCTCCTCACCACTACCCCTTCCAGCTTTAGGGCCTCTCCCCTGCTCACATGGAAGATTGACGCCCATCACCAAGCCATAAATTACTCACAAACAGCTACTGAAAGCAGCAATGACCGTAGGGTAACACTTCCACAGAGCAATAGAGCTTCCTGGCAAGCTGATAAGAGTTTCCTGTTTTGAGTTTTGGCTTGGGATTTTTTATTTTCTGATAAAAATGGACTCTCAAACATCTCAGAAAGGAAGGACCAACAGATTATCCTTTTTTCTCCTCCCCCAAACATGTTGTGTTGCAAAACAGGTTCTGTTTTGCTGAATGTGAAATGGGGGCCAGGTCCAAGAAACTCAAGCACATCAGCTGAGGGGAGCATGTTGTACCTATTTCCACTTAGGGATGAGGGACCTGCTTATTTGAGGGATGAGGTGATGGAAAACAGCCCTGTGGAAAAGGGATTGGGGGTGCTGATGGATGAGAAGTTGGACACAAGCAGAGAGTGTGGACTTGCAGCCCAGAAGGCAAATCACATCCTAGGCTGCATCAAAAGATGCATTGCCAACAGATCCAGAGAGGGGGATTCTGCTACTTTTCTCTGGTGAGATCTCACCAGGAATACTGCATCCAGCTCTGGAGCTCTCAATATAGGAAGGACATGGACCTGATGGAGCAGGTCCAGAGGAAAGCCACAAAAGTGATCAGGGGATTGAAGAACCTCTGCTACAAGGACAGGTTGAGGGAGCTGGGGTTGTTCAGCCTGGAGAAGAGAAGGCTCTGAGGAGACCTAATAGCAGCCTTCCAGTACCTGAAGGGGGCTACAAGAAGATTGCAGAGAGACTGCTTACGAAGGCCTGTGGTGACAGGACAAGGGGCAATGGCTTCAAACTAGAGAAGATTTAGATTGGATATTAAGAACAAGTTCTTTACTATGAGGGTGGTGGAACACTGGAACAGGTTGCCCAGGGAGGTGGTTGAGGCCCCATCCCTGGAGATATTCAAGGTGAGGCTCGACAGGGCTCTGGGCAACCTGATCTAGTGGAGGCTGTCCCTGCTGACTGCAGGGAGGGGGCTTTGACTAGATGACCTTGGGAGGTCCCTTCCACCACAGACTGTTCTAGGATTCTGTGATTTTATGCTGCAGCACACACCTTTGGTCCTGCCCTGTGCTCTCTCAAGTTCTATTCTTTGCCTCTGACAACATCCAGAGTTTCTGGGATAGACAAATAGAAAAAGGTGAAATCCCCATGAACACAAGTTTTGCATTTCCCTACCTTACTGGAGGTGCCATGACCCCCATCACATCTGCATGCCTGAGGAACCCCATGGGATGGGTTAGGGTTTCTGCTTTCTGCCAACCTGCCCTACATTCATGTGGAGGACCTCAGACAACTTTTCATCTGAACACCTGAAGTCACCAGTGAGCACTTCTGTAAAAATTGCTCTGTTCACTACAACCTAATTGCCTCTTTTGAAGCTTTCTGCTTTTCACCACTGCACTGCACCTCCTGGACCTGCTGTTCCTGCCTACTAAGGTTACCAAACTGTAGGGGCTGGAGGGGACATCTGAAGATCAGAGAGCCCAGCGTCCCCACCAGAGTAGTCACCTAGAGCAGGCTGCACAGGACAGCATCCATAAGGATTATGAATGACTCCAGAGATGGAGACTGCACCACCTCCCTGAGCAGCCTGGTGCAGTGCTCTACCACCCTATAGATGGGCCTTGCTCTGTTCAAGTTTGTGCCCATTACCTCTTGTCCTGTCAACAGACACCAGTGGAAAAAAAACTGGCCTCACCCTTTTGACATCCATGCTTTAAGTAAATTGGTAAGATTCCACCTCTGTCTTCCCTTCCCTAGGCTAAAAAGTCTCAAGTCCCTCAGCCTTCCTTCATGACACAGGTGTTCTTGTCCCTTAGTCATCTTCACTCCCTTTGCTCTACCTTCTCAAGCAGTTTCCAGTCTGTCTTGAACTGGGTAGCCCAAAACTGGACACAATACTCCAGATGTGGCCTTGCCAGGACAGAGTAGAGAAGGAGGATGTTTTTAAGACTGGGCTGAACGTGGCTCTGGGCAGCCTGATCTGTCCCTGCCTATAGCAGGGGGTTTGGAACTATAGATGATCCTTGAGGTCCCCTCCAAGCCTGACAATTCAGTGATTCTGGGAGGAGAACCTCCCTTGACTTGATGCAATCCAGGGTGCCGTTGGCCTTCTTGGCCACACTGGTTGGCAGCACAGCCTGACAAGGTGTCAATCATCTCTTCCAGTTCTGTGCCATCAACAAACTTGCTGAGAGTTCACTGTGTCCCCTCATCCAGGTCCTTGATGAATATATTGAAGAGGACTGGACCCAGTACTGACCCCTGAGAAACACCACTTGTTACAGACCTCCAACTAGACTCTGTGCCACTGACCACAACCCTCTAAGCTCTGTCCTTCAGCCAGTTCCCTACCCACCCCAGTGCCCATTCATCTAAGACACCTAAGCTTGCCTGTGAGGGTGTTGTGGGAGAGGGTGTCAAAAGCCTTGCTGAAGTCAAGATAAACAATGCCCACTACCTTCCTGTTACCTACCCAGCCAGTCATGTCCTCAGAGAAGGCTGTCACATGAGTCAGGTGTGACTTCAAACCATAAGTTAGCCCACAGGTCCTAGTCCTGGGCCAAATAGGCTGTATCAGAGAACAGAGCTCCTCTTACTTGCCCATTCCCTACAAGTTCTACCATGCCCGAGGGGAGGTTTGGCCCCCTCAGTCCCAGCCCAAAAGCATTCAGATGCACCTCTGTTCTCATCAGCCCCTGAAGCCTCTCTTCTTAGGAGAGAAGAGAAAAATCATTGCATGCACCACCATGGATATGTGCTATGTCCCAGGAGCACCAGATGCCTACAAAGCATTTTAATATTTAATCACCAAAAACACCTCTCATCAAAAGGGCAACAGCCAGCTGGAAATTCACTCCAATCCAGAAACTGAGGTCAAAAGAACTTTAAATGCTTTGTGTGTCCTCTGCTGTGTAGTCACTGCCCCAGGAAGTTTGAATATGAGGCAGAGCCCCACAGCTTCTACAGCAGAGGAGCAACCTGGATGGGCACAAGAGTGGGTTCAAGGGGGCCAGAGAGCAAAGCAGTGGTTTACAAAGCAAAACTCTTTATGTGCAAGCCAGATAAATTTCCAGGGTGAAGTTCAGAGTAGCTTGCTCTTCAGAGAGGAAGAGCAGCCCTCCAATCAGTGCTGCTTCCCACCAGGCTAAGCCCTGTTTCACATCACTTCTCCTTCAAGCTTAATTTCACCACTTCATTTTACAGTAAATGGCAGAAGTGAGAAGCATTTACACAACACAACAGAGGTCAGAGGGTTGCATTTTTAGGGGCTTTCAGACCTTCATTTCAGCCATTGAGGAGCAAGATTACCCAACACAATTTAAAGTCTTGCCCATAGCAGCCAGCAAGTCCGGCAGCAGCTCTCCCCACACACCCACCTCAGTGCACAAGAAGATAAGCAAATGATACCACAGTGTTCAGTTTTAGTACATGCAGCTGAGCAGGCCAGCCACAAACAGGAGCAGCAATGGATGGTGCAATCCTACCACCTCCCAAAATCAAAAAAGCCATCTTCTAAGAATCACACTATAGCTGAACCAACAGCCCAGGCAGCTCCTTCCAGCCCTAGGTGCTCAAGAGTACCCAAAAATCAGTACTAAATGCTCTCTTATCATTCATCTTCTCTCTCCTTCCTTACCTGGGCTCCAAAGACTGCTCCTCTCCCACAGCCAGACTCTCAGCAGTAACCCAACACAACCCCTCTCTCTCTGCAGCATTTCAAACTGGCCTATAATTGCATTAAGTAGGAGGAGACCATCTCAGGTGAGAGGAATTCAACCCCTAAACCCCTGTTCACCTGGCAAGCCAAACTTCTGCTAAGCATTTGGAAGGGTCAGGCAGACTCAAGCAGTGCCAGGTGATTTTTCTGGGCTTTGCTCTCCTGCCAGGGGCTGCAAACACTCTCAGGAGCTTCTTCCAGGCAAGCAGCCTTTCAGGGGATGTTTTGCAGCCAACAGTGCAGAACAAAACCCTGCTACAGACAAAGGTCACCACAGGCTTTTGCTTTATCCCCTCTCAGAATTAGCAGAGCAGAGGAGTTACTGGGTGAAGTTTGTGTAGGATCTCCCTGGGCACAGCTGGTTGTGGTCGCCTCCACAGGTCAAGTGAGGACTGAGACCGACCCCCAGGCTCAGTACACTTGCTCTGTTGCTCCTGTTGAACTTCCAAGCTTTCAAGCATTCCACATGCAGTTTGTTATCCCTGACAACCATTTACATTCCTCCTGCCTCCTTTTGGAGCCCTGCTGCGTCTCTGCACTGTGTCAGTGTGAGCAGGCTGTGATCCCATGCCTCACGTCCTCCAAGACCTGCAACACCCACCCCTGGCCAACAAAGTGAGCTGTGGGCATCCTGCCTCCTCTGCCACCCCCAAGGAGCAGGTTATAGCCCTCCAGGGCTTTGGACCTCACCTGACTGAAGGTATTTAAATGGCATGTGGACCTGCTGCTTAGGGACATGATTAAGTGGTGGCCTTGCAGTGCTAGGTCAAAGGTTGGAATAGATCATTCATAGATTCATAGAACAGTTTAGGTTGGAAGGGACCTCAAACATCATCTAGTTCCAACTCCCCTACCATGGGCAGGGACACCTCCCACTAGACCTGGTTGCTCGAGGCCTCATTCAACCTGGCCTTGAGCATGACCTGTCTGGGCAAGCTGTTCCAGTGTCTCACCACCCTCACTGTAAGAAATTTCTTCCTAATCTCCAGTCTAAATCTGCTCTCCTCAAGCTTCAATGCATTCCCTCTCATCCTATCACTACAGACCCATGTAAGAAGTCCCTTCCTGGCTTTCTTGTAGGTCCCCTTCAAGAACTTAAAGGCTGCTCTTAGGTCTCCCTGGAGCCTTCTTTTTTCCAGGATGAACAGCCCCAGCTCTCACAGCCTTTCTTCATAGGGGAGGTTCTCCAGTCCTCTGATCATCTTTGTGGTCTCCTCTCCCCCCACTCCAGCAGTTCCATGTCCCTCTTATGTTGGGAGCACCAGAACTGGATGCAGTGCTACAGGTGGGGTCTGACCAGAGCTGAGTAGAGGGGGGAAGTCACCTCCCTCATTCTGCTGATCTTAAATGTCTCTTCCAACCAAATGCAATTCTGTCATGGTGCAAAGAGCCCCCACATGAGCTCAGAATCCCTCCCCTGATTTCCATGGACACCTGAAAAGGATTTTTTCCAAGCAGGAGGCAGATTGTACCTGTGCATAGCCACAAAACTAATGTCAGTGTGTCAGCCAGGAGACCTGTCCCTCTTGCCTTTGTCTTACCCAGGCACTTCTCTGGATACATTTGAATTGCCTTTTTGCAAGCCAAGCAGAAAACCTTTGGGTCTAAGGTCCAACACAGATAAGCCTGAAATGAGCTCCGTGACAGAACTGCTGACAAGGTCCCTGTGGGACCTGCCCCAGTGACACCCTGCCCACAGAGCTCCTAAAGCTGATGCAGCTCAGTTCTGGTCTCCCTAGTTCAAGAAGGATCGGGAACTGCTTGAGAGGGTACAGCAAAGGGCTACAAAGATGAGTATGAGCACAGAGCATCTGTCTTATGCAAAAAGGCTGAGGGACTTGAGACCTTTTAGCCTGGAGAAGGCTGAGGAGGGATCTTATCAATGCTTCAAAGGTAGGTGTCAGGAGGATGGGGTCAGTCTTGTTTTCCATGGTGCCTAGTGACAGGACAAGAGGTGATGGGCAGAAACTTGAACACAGAGGAGGAATTTCTTTGCTTTGAGGCTGGTGGAGCATTGGGACAGGCTCCTCAGAGGGGTTGTGGACTCTCCATCTCCAGAGTCATTCAAAGCCCATCTGGAGGCCATGCTGTGCTGGCTAGTCTAAGTGACCCTGCTCTGGCAGGGGGCTTGGACTTCATTGTCTCCAGAGGTCCATTCCAACCCCTAACATCCTGTGACTCTGTGAAAGCCCCAAGCAAAGCTCTAGCTGTCAGAGCCCTGAACAGAACAAAGTCATGGCTGCAGATGAGTTGTGCTTGTTGTACCAGCCACAATGGTGATGAGAACATCCACAGCACTGTTTTGGCAGCCACCTTTCACGCTGGCTGCAGAAAAGGAGGAGATTTGGGGGTTGTGGCTTTGTGCTCATTCCGTTACTGCAGATTCCAAAGGACTCTGTAAGGTGATGCTCAAAATCCCTATCAGATGTGCCAGTCCATTCCTCACAGATCCAAAGCTGGCAAAGGCAGGGTCACTTGGGCAAGACAAACCCTTGTGGTGCACCAGTGCACCATATCTGGATGCAAAAATTTTGGTCAGAAAAAACATATACTGAATATAGAATCATAGAACCATAGAATGGTAGGGTTTGGAAGAGACCCCTGAAGATCATTGAGTCCAATGCCCCTACCAGAGCAGGATCACCTAGGGCAGGTCACACAGGAAGACATCCAGACGGGTCTTGAAAGTCTCCAAGAAGGAGACTCTACAACCTCTCTGGGCAGCCTGCTCCAGGGCTCCAGCACACTTAGTTTCTCCCCATGTCGAGGTGGGGCAGCTGGCAGCAGAGGTGGGACACAGAGCTGTCAGAAACCAAAGCCTTTGGCTCAGAAGTATGCCAAGAAGCCACACAAAGAAGGTGAAAAAGAGCATCTTCACACTTGCCCAGGACACAGGCCTTGACAAGAGCAGTGGTCCAAGGTGGTTTACTTAAGCCACAGAGGGAGGAGAAAAGCACCACAGCAGAGCAAACCCCACTGAGAGCAGCTACAACAGTGCCTGTTCTTGCCTGTTGGTTTGTCAAGCATCAGGGGAGAAGCTGAGGGTGTAATTTTAGCCTGTGCTCATGGTGTGCATCTTTCCCTTTTATTTTTAATCTGAACTTCATGTAAAAATAGCATTTCCTGCTGCCTGATAAGGGATTCCTGTTTTAGGAGGCAGATCTGCCTTCTTGGGAAGCCAGTGCCTAGGGGGTTACTAACAGGAGCTTCAAAGCACAGCAACCCAGCTGAAGGATGGGGCTTACATTGTTCCTGCTCTCCTTAGGGGAAAAAAATAAAGCAGTTGTGGCCCCTCCCTCAGTGACTCGCCACAGAGTTTAACGCTTCCGGAACTCTGTTTTGGAAAATCTCCCTTGGCCTGACTATTTTTAGTAGCAGGGTTCGGGTTTGCATCCTTCCCAGGTAGATGTTTGTGAGCTTGCTGGGCTCCAGGGAGGTGTATCCTGCCTTTGAGCTTCATCATCGACTGGGAGAGAAATATCAGTGCAGGAGCACACTCATTGCTCCATCCTTCCCACTCCTCTATGGTGTGGCACCCCTGTTCCTCAACACATGTACCCATGGACCTC
>WBNM01000085.1:17384-84722 GCA_013399055.1 Ramphastos sulfuratus | reverse complement strand
GTTGACAGTTGGACTGCACTTTTCCGGCCCAAACAAATGTATGATTCTATGACTTGCCCCAACAGTTTGCAGAGCAATGAATGTCAGCAGCACCAAGATATCCCTTGGAAGGGATGTGAAAGTGAGAAGAGGAATGGGGAATTTAGGGAGAATCCTGGTGATGGTGGAAGTTTTATGGTGGGGCTTGTTCCCTGGGCTTGGGAATGTTCTGGAAGTGTCTTATCGAGCGCATGCTACAATTAAAAGTGTATTTAGAGGGGAGGAAGAACAAATCAAAGCACCTCAATAGATCTTCCTTCTGCTGGAAGGAATTAATTAGAGCTGCTGTTGCTTAATTCTGCACTGCTAAAAATGAAAATGCTGAATTTATGGCCAGGACAACACTTTCTTGCTGTGGATTGTGCTCCTCAGACCTGCTTTGGACCTTTTTTATCTTCCAGGATGCTCCCAGGGCCACTCATGATGTACCAGTTTCAAAGGAGCTTCATCAAAGCAGCCAGTGAGTATGGTGGTGGTGGTGGCACTGGTCTGAAGGAGGAAGGGGATTCACAAGTGACTTGAGCACATCTGCTCTGCTGCTTCCCCACCAACCTCCTTGTTCCTAACTTCTGGGAAGCAGAATAAGAACTGGGAGACCAGGAGCATGTTGTTGTTTGGGACTTAGCAGATGGAAAAGAAGCTCAGGTGGTTGTGGAGTCTTCATCTCTGGAGAGATTCCACATCCAGCTTGACATTGTGATCCTGAGCAACTCACTCTGGGTGACTCTGCTTGATCAGAGAGGTTAGGCAGGATGATCTCCAGAGGTCCCTTCCAACCTCCTCTATGCTAGGATTCTGGGGTTCTGTATGGTACAGGAGTAAGGAGTGGGCTGGTGACTGGAGCTGCTGCTGTAGTTCTGTCTGAGTTTGACCATCACCTGCCACGTTGTTAAACGCCTGAGGAGCTTTGATGGGATCAGCAGTGGTTCAGATGTCTGTGCCTGGGAGAAGTTGCTTGGTATGAGAGCAGATCTCTCTGTGAGCAGCCTGTGTGCACAGGCATGGGACCACAGGATCAAGAAGGGCTCATATGACCTGTGGTAGCCACATCAGTGATGACACACTTGGATGAGTCCCACTTAGGCTGTCAGGATGTCTGTTCTGGGATGTCTGATGGTGTTAGTAACATACTGAGATGTCTGTTGGTAACCCCCTGGGATGTCTACTGGTGTTGGTACCCCCTGGGATGTCTGTTGGTAACCTCCTGGAATGTCTATTGGTGTTAGTAACCCCCTGGGACATCTGTTGGTGTTGGCAACCCCCCTGATGCAGAGCTAAGTTGCCTTCTGTTCCCACCACAGAGCTGGAGAACCAGGAGTCGCGAGTCTCGGAGATCCACAGCCTCGTCCATCGGCTCCCAGAGAAAAACAGGCAGATGCTGCACTTGCTCATGAACCACTTGGCAAAGTATGTTTGTGTCTGGTTTGTTTTTCTCACCAGTCTTCCACTTCCTCTGAAAATTCACAGTGGTAAAAAAGTTTCCTTCTGTGTGTAGTGGGGGTGTTGAGTCACATCTGGCCAGTGAGGAACTGGGATCCCACATGTGAGGGCTGATGGGGTGGAGGAGGGAGAGAGGGAGGGGTGAAGGGACAGCAGTGGAAAGATGGAGGGAAGGAGACTTTCTTGCTGACCCCACATCCTGGCCATCCACTGCCTGTGCCACCAGGCTCCAGCTCTGTGATGAGGAGGCTGAGGGCAGACTTCATTGTTCTCTACAACTCCCTGAAAAGAGGTTGCAGTGAGCTGGGGCTTGGTCTCTTCTTCCTAGTATCAGGTGGTAGAAGGAGAGGAAATGGCCTGAAATTGTGCCAGGGCAGGTTTAGGTTGGACATGAGGAACAATTTCTTCGCTGCAAGGGTGTTCAGGCATTGGGGCAGGCTGCCCAGGGAGGTGATGGAGTCCCCATCCCTGGAGGTGTTCAAGAGCTGTGTGACCTTGGCACTTGGGGACACGGTTTGATGGCCACGGTGGCATTGGGTTGATGGTTGCATGACTGAATGATCTTAAAGGTCTCTCCCAGCCTAAACAAATCTATGATTTCATGATGGCAGGAGGAACCCATATGCTACTGGGAATCATAGAATGCTTGGTGTTGGAAGGGACCTCCAGGATGAAGATAGCATTACTTTTAATGGTGGCAATGGGATTTAGCTATCCAGAAGGCAGAGCAGAGGTCCAGCTCCTCACTGGCTTTCAGTTCAAGGACTAAAATGACTTTAAAGGACTAAAACCTGTTTCCTCACCACAGTAGATGACTGCTCTGGGGTGTATTTTCTGCCTTCATGCAGCCTGATGAATCAACACCTCTAGGTCACCTTGAAACTCTTGAAGGGCAAATAATGGAATGGGTTTTTTTTGCTTTCAGTGATAGAGCTGACCTGTAATTTCCCATCTTCTTCCTGCTCCTGCTGGTTACCATGGAGACCTTTGATTAGTGCTTGAAAAGTGAGAGCATCATCAGGTGCTTGTGCCAGCTCAAGGCTGCAGGGTTGTTCCTGCCCTCGCTGCTGGGGAGCAGAAGGGATCAGGCAGGACTTGGAAGCCTGGGGAATGAGTTAATCAACAGAACAGTTTAGAAGAAGGTCTGGGAGAACCTGGAGATATCTGTTTGAAAGGGAAAAAAAAAACCCCAAACTACTGATACTTGGAATGGCTTAAACACAATCCAGATGCTTGCTTATGACAGAGGTTTGTGTCTGTTCCATGGACTCCTCAGCAAGGCTGTTCAAAACCAAAGAGCTGGGTTAGGTCTTGGTTTCCAGACCTTCTCCAGGGTCCAGGGAGTTCCAGGTGATCCCCACAGCCAAATATGTGTGAGGTACATCAGAACCACTTCACTGCTTCTCATTTAAAGGCAAACCTGGTAATGTTGAGGAGAGACTTGGAGAGGGGAGGCAGGTGGTACCATGGGGCTTGTGTTGCTTTGGTGGGGAAGGAATTAAACCAGAAGACACACAATGAGTGTGTTGGTGCTGGGTCAGGAAGAGAAGCAGCTCTTCATGGTTGTTTAATGCTGAAAAAATTATCTTAGAGGCAGGAAGCTGAGGAGTGAGAGCCTGCTCTGCTGAACTCACTGCCCTGCTGAGCTCACTGCCCTGCAGAAGCACTCTTGGTCTTGCAGTGGTTCCTTGGGGGGAATCCTGGGTTTTAAGGCAGAATAGCAGTCACAGGCTGCACAGCAGCTGGCCTGCAGCTGGTCCCTCTAGGAGCAGCACTTTGCTCCAGGAGCACCAGAAGGGCAGCCTGGTCCAGGATTCCTTACTGAGATTCTTCTAAATGAACTGTTTGAGGCAGTGGTACTATAAAGCTGAATTAAAGATGTTGTGGTGGAGAGAAAGCCAGCAGGTTGAGGAAGGTTCTTCTTCCCCTCTACACTGCCCTAGGAAGGTCACAGCTGCAGTGCTGGGTCCAGCTCTGGGCTGCCCAATTCAAGAGAGGCAGGAAACTACTGGAGAGAGTCCAGTGGAGGCTGCAAACACACTGAGGGGCCTGGAGCATCTTTGTGAGGAAGAAAGGCTGAGACCCCCGGGGCTGTTGAGCCTGGAGAAGAGCAGCACCAGAGGGGATCTGCTCAATGCTCAGCAAGAGCTAAAGGACCTGTGGGGGGGCAAGAGGTTTGAGACAGGCTCTTATCAGCAGTGCCCAGGGGCAGGACAGAGGACAACCTGGTCTAGTGGAAGGTGTCTGCCCATGGCAGGAGTGTTGGAACTGGATGATCTTTAAGGTCCCAAACCACTCTATAATTTTTTCAGCATTTCTGATGTTTCTCACAATGTTACTGTGGGGAACCTCTTCCCTTAAAAGCAAAACACAATCTGCATCAGTCAAAAAGAGGCAGAGACACTGTCTATGGCACGAGAACTCCACATACCATCCTCAGGATTTTCTTTCCTTGGACTGGGAATTTTTTCCCTGCTGTTTCTAGCTGGGAAAGGAGGAAAACACCATTTCTGCAGAGCTCTCTGGGCTGTCCCACAGCACATCACCTAGCAACAGGCTGCTGCTGCTCACAGGCTTCCCAGCTGTTTTGCTGCAGAGATCTCCTTTTGGCCCAGCACCTGTCTCTGGGAATGGCTGCACTCTGCTTCCAAATCCTCTCTTATCAACACAATGTGCCAATGTGCCAACACTGATTAAACCCAGTCATTATTTTCTGCCAAATAACTTAAAGCAGTTCAAAGCCAAGGGGAGATGTGTGGTGCTCCTGAGCTTGGGGTTGCTGCACTGATGGTGCTGCCAAGAGCAGGGCTGGTGGCTGGAAATTGCCATTTTTGTCAGCAGAGCTGGGCTGTTGTCACTCTTTTTCTTCTTTTCTTTTAATGTACCTGCTCATTAAAGAGCTTTGGAGGTGCAGTGCAGGAGAATTGACAACTGGACTTGATAATTTTAAAGGTCTTTTCCAGCCCAAAAATAATTCTGTGATCTCAGGATTCTGAGCTTTCAGGATTCTGTGGTTTTGCTCTGCTTCTGTTTCAAACAGGAAGAAGGAAACAGAAAATGGAGCAGAAAAGAAAAGAAACAGAAAGCAGAAAAGGAGGAAACAGAAAGGAGCACCTCCCCTGTGGGGACAGGCTGAGAGAGTTGGAGTTCTTCAGCCTGGAGAAGAGTAGGCTCTGAAGAGACTTTCTGGTAGCCTTTCAGTGCTTAAAGGGGGCTACAAGAACGCTGTGGAGGGACTTTTTACAAGGGCTTGTAGTGATAAGATGAGGGCAAATGCCTTTGAGCTGGAAGAGTGCAGATTTAGACTGGAGATTAGGAAGAAATTTGTTAGAGTGAGGGTCTTGAGACACTGAAACAGGATGCCCAGGGAGGTTGTGGATGCCCTGGAGGTGTCCAAGACCAGGTTGGATGAGGCTTTGAGCAACCTGGTCTGATGGAAGGTGTCCCTGCCCGTGGCATCAGGGCTGGAATTGGATGATCTTTCAGGTCCTTTCCAACCCAAACCATTCCATGATTATATGAAATGCACAGGAATTATTTTTCTTGAGACGGAGGACATGATTTGATATCTGAGCCTTACTTTGCTCTTGTGGGAAAGGACCTTGAGGTTCAGGTTCTCCAAAACCAATGGTGCCATGCTTGTGCATCCTCTTGAGCCCCTCCTGCAGGATGCTGAGGCCCTCTCTGTGCATCTCTGCTTCTGCTCCCTGCACTGTTTCTGCCCCTGCATGTCCCCTCTTCTCCTGGCAGAAGATCAGAGCCTCCAAGGGGGCTGCAGCAGGAAGGTGTGGATGGGTGTTTAGCAGAATTAATTATCTTTAATCACTGGCCAGCAGCAGATTGCTGCCTTTGGTTTTGCTGGGGTGGTGTTTTCTAGTTTCCATGGTTTACCCAAAGTGACAGTGGTTGCTGTCTCCAGCACAAATCGTTTTCCACTGATCACTGTGGATGGGCTCTGCAGGGTGGCTGCTGTGGTGCCACAGCCCCAGCAAAACCCATCCTCCCTCCCAGCCCCTTGATGGGATAGGACAGGGGCTGGGCACAGAGCAGAGCCTGGTTTTGGAGAGCTGTCTGCTGAACAAAGGCTTGTTGGGAAAGGAGAAGAAGAAAAAAAAAATTCTCTATGTCTTCTGCCTAAAAATACAACCTGGAGCTTGTTTTCCTTCTTATGGAGCAGCCCTGTCCTTTGGCAGCCCCACACTGAGCTCCCTGGGCTCTGCTGCCCGCAGCAGCCGGGGCCCTGGCAGCAGCGTGGTGCTCGTCACGATGTTCTCCATGCCTGGTGGCTTGAGGAGACCCACTGAGGCACCTGAGCTGGCCCAGGGGCAGCTGCTTCCCTGGAAATGTGCTTTTCCTGGGGTTGTTTTCCCTGTTTCCCCTGAAGGTGCAGGCGGCAGGGAGGCTGCAGCAGCTCTTGGCACAGCAGGTCTGATTTCATCCCCGTGGCAGCTGTTTCTGCTGCTGTCTGCTAACTATTCATTGGCTTGATTTATGGATGGCTTCCAGTAAGTCATTCTTGTCCAGGACCTTCTGGAAATTTCCACTAGCCTCTGAGGCCTCCAAAGATGCACTTATCTCATCTGCTCCTCGCCCAATTCGGCTGCCAAAAGAAAGTAGTGAGAGAGCTGTCCGACTTTGCGCGGTCAGGCTGGGCACCCATCCTACCCTCCCTGGACATTCCAGACAGTTATTTTTTTTGCTCAATGCCTGTTTCTGATCCCTTTGGATCAGAACTGCTGGATCCTTGGTGAAGCCCAGGAGTTTGAGTGACCTCAAAGGATCAGGGCGTTCCTATGGGTAGCAAAAGGGTCTTTCAGGTCCTTTCCAAATCCCATGAGAATCCTGCCTGGAGCTGGGAGAATCCTGCCTGGAGCTGCAAGGATCCTGCCTGGAGGTGGGGCTCTGGCTCTTGCAGTGCCTTTTTCCTCGGCTTTTTCCGGCCCCCCCCCCGCCCCCTTTTTTTTTTTTTTTTTTTTTTTTGTTTCTCTGCTTTGTGTCTTAGTTTAGAGCATCGTGTCCTGGTACCTGGGGTGGTGGTATTGGTGCTGCCAGGACTGTAGCCTGGTGAGCCCCATGCTGGTGCCAGTCCTGTGCTGAAGCTGGTGGCACTGGGCATCCCTAAAGCCTCTGTATTGATGCATCCAACCCAGTCTTGTGAGCAGCCAGTATGGAAGGTTTAAGAGAGAGGCAGAGAGGGGGTGCCCAGCCCAGTTGCAGCTCCCCAGAGCTTCGTCCTCACCACAGAGATCAGTGAGCAGCAGGTCCATCACCTGCTGGTGTCTGTGGAGGTGTAAATTTATGTTGGACCTACTGTGTATGTGCACTGCAGGCAGGGCAAAAGCCACGAACTAGCTTAGGGAATAAGGAAGAGTAAGAAGGGAAATTTGGGCTGATGATGGAAAGTTTGGGCTGATGATGGAAAGTTTGGGTTGATCAGAATGAGGAGGAAAGTCTGGGGTGATGGTGGAAATTTTGGGCTGATAGTGGGAGCTTTGGGCTTATGATGGAAAGTTTGGGCTAATCAGATTAAGGAAGGAAAGTTTGGGCTGGTGATGGAAAGTTTGGGTGGATGATAGAAAGTTGTTGAAGGAAGGTTCAGTGAAAGGAAAGTTTAAACTGATCAGAATAAGGAAGAAGGAAAGTTTTAGGTTGCTCCTGTAATCCAAAGCAAAACAAGAACATCCTCAGTTTTGAAAATACAGTTTAAGCACTTATTTTAAATCATCCTTTTCCCAGTTGGAGCTGAGCCCTCTTGGATCAATTAACTCCCCTTTGTTTGATGACTTTGACACCATCAGCAGGTGCAGCCCCTTGTTCTGCGTGGGAAAAGCTGTGGAGCCATGCAGCAAGCTCCTGCCCAAGGGGCTTTGGAAGGAGCAGCCTGGGAGGGTGGGTGGAGGGGAAGGTGATGCTTTGGCAGCATGCCATGGACCCATCCTCATTCCTGGCTCCAGGCACAGCGTCCTCCACGTCTCTTTCCTCAACAGAATTGGGCTGAGTGCAGACTTTGGGGTATTTTTAACGTCTGCTCTGCAGATGGCTTTGAAACCTCAGCACACCCATCTCACCTGGCTGATTTAATTCCAGAGTTTAACTGGAACCACATGTAGCTCTGTGGAAAGACAGAGGCTGTGGAGGTCCCCAGGCCACAGTAGGGCTCTGCTTCAGCTTCCCTGGCTCCTCAGAAGCTGTCCCAGTGCTGATGAACTCTGCATGGCTTTGCTGTCACATCTCTCTTATTTTCTTAGCATTTCCACTAGGCTCCTGAAGAGAAGTTTTCATCTACTGCCAGAAAATAATCTGTGAGGTTGCTGATAAGGCATCAGTAGATCAGCTCCTTCCTCCTGCTTGAGACAGAGCATGTTGGCCAGACAGAATCCTAGAATGGTTTGGGTTGGAAGGGACCTTAAAGATCATCTAGTTCCAACCCTCTGCCATGGGCAGGGACACTTTCCACTAGCCCAGGCTGCTCAGTGAGGTAGATAGACAGTGAGTGTGGTTGTGAGCTGTTTGCAACTAGCAGCTGGCATGAGGATGCTGCTGTGGATGCATCCCCTTCTTTTCCTGGTGATTTCTCCACTCAGGACTTGCAGTCAGGGGAGTCTTCCCCACTACTGAAGCCCTTCTGCAGGAAGCAGCCCATACTCAAGGAGCAGCTCTGGTGCAGTGCAGTGGGTGCTTGTGAACCATTCATGCTTTGAACCTGGAGGTGCCAAAGCCTCTTGGGGCAGGAGCAAAACCTTCAGTATCCCAGAATAATTAAGAAGGGGGTTTTGGTTGTTTTTCAAAGGGCTTTTAACTATGCCAATTTTACCTTGAATCTCTTAAAACTGCTTCCTTATCCCAGAATCCCAGCATGGTGGGGTTGGAAGGGACCTCTGGGGATCATCCAGTCCAACCACACTGCTGAAGCAGGGGCACCCACAGCAGCTTGTCCAGAATCACAGTGGCCAGGTGGGGTTGGAAGCTGTCCAGAGGAGACTTCACAATCTCTCTGGGCAGCCTTCTTCAGGGCTTCAGCACCCTCACATCAAAAAATTTTCTCCTCCTGTTCAGGTGGAACCTCCTGGGTTCCAGTTTGTGCTCATTGCTCCTTGTCCTGTCACTGGGCACCACCGACAAGACTCTGGCCCAATCCTGTTGCCCCTCACAGGTCCTTTAGCTCTTGCTGAGCACTGAGCAGATCCCCTCTGGTGCTGCTCTTCTCCAGGCTCAACAGCCCCAGGGCTCTCAGCCTTTCCTCCTCACAGAGATGCTCCAGGCCCCTCAGCATCTCTGTAGCCCTCATGTCCTCCTGCCCTTCCCTTCTGTGCTTTGTTGAGGAGCTGGTGATGCTCTGCAGAGCGGGGACAGCTGGGAATGAAGGTGCTGGTGTGAGCATGGTGCTGGTGTCAGCACGGTGCTGGTGGGTGTGCAGCTCCCTGGGAACACAGACCTGGGGACATGGCGTGCGTGCTGCAGAACCTGTGTGCCCTCCCCCTCAGCAGCCCTGGCTCCCTCTCACTTTTCTGGTTTTGTTTTTAAAATGACATTCTGCAGAATTTAAGAAGCAAACCACAAAAGAAGCCTGTAGGTGCTCGCTCTGGTTTTTGGGCTTGGCTTCCTGTCGCATGTAAGTGAGCAAAAGGTTTGCTTCTGCTTCTGCAAATGAACTTTTCACCTCCTGGATTGTCAGCAGCTTGCCTCTTTGCATGGTGTGGTAGCTTTTCCTTCCACCATTCTCCAAAATGTCCTTAGTTTGCAGCTGAAGAGGAATGCACTTGAGAGACTGCAGCAGATCTCTTACCAGCTTCTTCACAGCTCTGGTCTGATCCCACCCAAGAGTGATCTCTCTAGATGTAGTAACAGAAATTAGACCAAAGCTTGCATCACCAGCACTGGTGACCAGTCATTTGGGAACACCTCATGAGGTATGTGTTGGGTTTGCTGTGGAGTTTCTATGGTCGAACATCTCTGCTGAGTTTCCACCACTCATCCAGCATCTCACATAGATATTTCATAGCTTCTATGAATCTATGAAATAGCTGAAGGGTGGGGGCAAGAAGGGACCAGTTGCCTTGCACTGGTGTCCCGTGATAGGACAAGGGCCAGTGGCTACAAACTGGAACATAGGAGGTCCCACTACAACATGAGGAGAAACTTGTTTGGTGTGAGGGTGCTGAAGCTGTGGAGCAGGCTGCCCAGAGAGGTTGTGGAGTCTTCTTCTCTGGAGACTTTTGAGACCCATCTGGATGTGTTCCTGTGTGACTTATCTTAGGTGGTCCTGCTTTGGACGGTGGGGGCTGGACTGGATGATCGCTAGAGGTCCCTTCCAACCCCTAAGATTCCAACCCCTAACCCCCTCCAACCCCTAAGATTCTATGAATCTCCAGGAGAAGCACCAGATCAGATTCCGGTGGTGAGACACTGGCACAGGTTGCCCAGGGAGGTTGTGGCTGCTCCCTCCCTGGAGGTGTTCAAGGCCAGATTGGACAAGGCCTTGAGTAAGCTGTGCTAGTGGGAGGTGTCCCTGCCTATGGCAGGGGGTTGGAACTAGATGATCCTTGAGGTCCCTTCCAACCTGACCATTCTATGATTCTATGATCTTCATCATTACACAAGTGAAGTTTGTGTTTGAACTTTGTGTTGCTGAGTAGAGCTTGTTGATAGCACTTAATTATCTGTCCTCTTTTTAACTGTTTCACAGTGAAACTGAAGGTGTGTGTGCAGCGGCAGGTCGGATCCAGAGTGAGCAAAAGCTTTCTAGTAAATAGCTGGTGTCTGTCCCAGCTGGTGTCTCCTCCATCCCCACAGACAGGGTGAGACTTAGAGATCTTAAAGAGAGAGAGCTTCTCTAGATTGTTCTTTGTGCTGACCAAAGCCAGTACTCAACCAGAGTCACCATCCCTGGAGGTGTTCAAGAAACGTGAGGACATGGCACTTGGGGACATGGGTTGATGGCCATGGTGGTGTTGGGTTGATGGTTGGACTGGATGACACAAGAAGGCTTTTCCAACCCAAATAATTCTATGATTCTGTGACTCTGTGACCTGGCTGCTGGCTGTGAATTCTTTCCCAGGGAGGGCACTGGGAACTGCAGCAGTGGAGGTTCTTGCTGGGAGCTTTCCAGGAGCCCGTTTGCTTTGGCTCTTTGCCACCTGTCAGGTAGGCTTTGGCACAGTGCTTTCCATCGTGGCAGATCTTTCAAAGCCTTGCTTGTTGACACATTCTTGCTTCTTCAGGCTCTTGCTGCCCCACTAGCTCTGTGGGTTTTCTTGCTGCTGGGTGAAGGCATCAGGGGTTGGTGTTTTCAGAGGAGTGATGAAAAGTGGGGGCTTCACTCAGGGTACTGGGGCTGGTGGTGCTTACGCGTGGGACAGCTGGAGGTGCGGTTTGGAGCTGGCCGCATCCCCGTTGCTGCATGAGCCCCCCCCATCACTAATGAGTTACAAAGCTATGACTGTTGTGAAGAGGGGATTGTGTGTGGCAGCTTGAAGTTGTGACAATGCTGTGCCTGCACAACTATGGCTAAAATGGAGGGCAGAAGCTCAAGGCTGAGGTGTGGGGATGGGGTTTGACCTGTACAGGGAAGGACGGCAGATCAGGGGAGGTTCTCTTCCCTGTCTACTCTACTGAGGCCACAGGGAGCTGGGAGATTCCCTATCCTTGGAACCATTCCAGGTCAAGTTCTCTGGGGCTCAGAGCAACCTGCTCTCGTTGCAGATGTCCCTGCTGACTGCAGGGTGGGGTGGACTAAATAATCAGTGGCAGGAAAGGTGAAACAGGCACAAACTGGAACTTAGAAGATTCTATCTGAGCAGAGGGAGAAACTTCTTTGGTGTGAGGGTGCTGGAGCCCTGGAACCGGTTGCCCAGAGAGGTTGTGGAGTCTCCTCTGGAGAGCTTCCAAACCCCCTTGGCCACTGTGATGCTGGGCAACCTGCTGTGGATGCCCCTGCTTTAGCAACCCTAACACCATTCTGTGATGCTGTGATCTTCTTGGTGCCTGATGAGCTGTCCTGTGGGCTGTGGAAAGGGTGCTGGTCTCACACAGGACATCCCCATTGCAAGGTGGGTTTGTTCAGCAGCACAGGGAATAGCGTTTCCAGCTCCATCCCTGGGGTGAGGTCACCTTTGGCTGGCTGTATTTCTGTGGTGGAAACCATGGTGAGATTTTAGCATCAGCTTGAGCCCAGGGCTTTCACTGGGATGTCAGTGGAAGCTCATGGTGCTGCCAACACTGTGTCAGGGCATGGAGAAATTGCCAGCTCTGTGCCGCTCACCCCATCCACAGCCTCAGGCTGAGGCTTGGTGAGCAGGTTTGGCTTCCCTTTGCCAGCACTTCTCTCCAACATCTCCTGTCAAGCTCAGCTTGCCCAAAGGCAGAGAGAATAGCGCTAGAAACCAGGACAACTTGATCTGAAGAGCATGAACCAGAGGAGCATTGCAGCAGTGTCTTCCCTGCAAGTCGCAGCACGTCTGGAATTCAGGCTGATCACCAATCCCCCGCCTCACGTTTGGCCTCAGCTTCTGCTCCCTGCCACATGAGCCTTTGTTGGGTTGTTTTCTTTTTCCCTGGGAGTGAACCCAAGAATCCAGCTGTGGCCAGATTCACCCTGGAGAAGAGGAGAGTCTTGTTGGAGCAAGTCAAAGCACTCGGGAACGGGGCAGGAGCGTGCTTGGTCGCAACTGAGCAGGGAAACCTGAGAGCAGCAGTGCTGCTTGCTGCTGACCCCTTGAATTCTCTGCTTGGCATCTGAAGGGTTTGTCAGCTGCCTGCAGGAAGTTTCTCCTTGTCCTCACAGGGTGATTTTGCATCTCCCTGGTGATCTGTCCTCTTTTGGATCTGCTGGCCTCCATCCGCATTCCACAGGACTTGGCTGTCCTCACTCCAGCGGCTGCTGCTGAATGATGCTGTGAGCCCGCGAGGGCCTGGGCTGTGAGTGGGATCAGAGTCAGAGAATTGTTCAGGTTGGAAAAGACCTCCCTGATCATTAATTCCAACCATTAACTCAGCAGTGCCAACTCCACCACTAAATCATGCCCCTCAGCACCACATCTCCATAGCTTTTCAATCCCTCCAGGAATGGGGACTCCACCACTGCCCTGGGGAGCCTGTTGCTGTGAGGGTAGGGTGCTGCAGCCCTGGAGCAGGCTGCCCAGAGAGGTTGTGGAGTCCCCTTCTCTGGTGAACTTCCAACCCCACCAGGCCATTGTGATGCTGGGCAAGGTTCTGAGCATCAACCCCTGCCCAGTGCAAACCCTCTGCTCAGAGACAGACACTTCACAGAGATGGTGAACATTAAACAGTGAGAAGCAGCTGCCCAGGGACAGGACAAGGGGCAGTGGGCACAAACTGAAACCCAGGAGGTTCCAACTGAACAGGAGGAGAAACTTCTTTGGCGAGAGGGGGCTGAANGAGAGGGTGCTGAAGCCCTGGAGCAGGCTGCCCAGAGAGGTTGTGGAGTCTCCTTTTCCAGAGAGAATCCAACCCCACCTGGCCATTGTGATGATGAGCAAGCTGCTGTGGGTGCCCCTGATTTTGCAGGGAGGTTGGACTGGATGATCTCCAGAGGTCCCTTCCAAACCCACCATGCTGGGATTCTGTGACTTGGTGGGTTCATGGCTACTGCCTTGGTGGGGCCTTGCCAGTGTGGGTTATATGATCCAGAATGATGGTAGGGTTGGAAGGGACCTCTCTGAATCCACCGGCTCCAATTGGATGGTGGATCCAAAGATGCCTTGGCCAAGGTCTCTGCATTCATTTTGCTCTTATCTTTTCATGTGTCTGGAGTCCAATGTGTTTAATTAGTAACCTAGAGCAGCCTACAGAATTTTGGGGGTTGCTGCTGCTCGACTTCTGACATTCAGTTGAAGCTCTTAATGGTGGTGGCAGACATGAGATGGGCTTTTACCTGTAGCAGTACGAACATGCTGCCTTGTTTTCCAGCCCAAAAGGTCTTGTTACAGTGCAGTAACAAGCACTTTGTGTTCAGAGGTTTGTCCCAGCCTTGGAAATAGAAACACTCCAGACTTTGCCTTTGTTCTCTCTCAGATGTTTGTTTTCTCTCAGGTTTTTCAGCGAATCAGGGAAGATATTTGAAGGAACAACAAGGCTCTTGGCTGGGGTTCTCTTGTGTTCATTCGAGATACAAAATAGTGCACAAAGGGATTCCAGGCATGGAGAGCAGAGCTTGTGGGGAGCTGAGCTCTGGCATCCCCTAGAAAGGCCATTACTGCCCAGGGAGATGTGGGGTCCTAGCGTGGCGAAGTGCAGAGTGATATGACAAAAGGAAATGCCCTGAAGTTGCACCAGGGGAGGTTTAGGTTGGACATGAGGAACAATTTCTTCCCCAAAAAAGATTGCCAAGACCTGGCCCAGGATGCCCAGGGCAGTGGTGAAGTGCCCTTCCTGGAGGTGTTTCAAAGCCACAATGAGGGACATGGTTTAGTGGTGACCTGGTAGTACTGGCTTAACAGTTGGACTTGATCTTAAGGACCTCTTCCAACCCAAACAGTTGTCTGACTCTTTAATTCCTCTGCTTGAGGGGCACCACGACCTGTCCTGCTCTGCCAGGCTGATCTCCTACTGATGCCAGAGACACGTTGGGAACTGTTATGTGCTGCAAGGAAAAGGAACAGCCCAGGAGCCATCAGTCAGTGACAGCCTGGCACATTGAGAGCACCAAGCAGAGGAGTTAAAGAGGTTGTTCTGCTAAATTCTCCATTAGTTGTTGCTTCCCACCCCCTCCTTGTGCTGGAAGTGACTTCTGCAAAGCCTGGATGGAGAGAGAACTGAGAAAGGACCCATCTAAATGAGTCAGTGCAATTGCTTTCAGGGCCAGAAAGAAAGAGCAGGTTAAAAGGAAAATGCAGAGAAGACTTGGAGACCTTCTAAAGAGCAGCTAAGGAATGGCCCTGACAATGCCTGCCCAGCAGCACCCACATGAAGCAGAGGCTGGGATGAGAACACCCCATCTCCAAAACCATGCTGTTATTTTCTGCTACAAAGGATGATGAAGAAGTGCAATTTGTGGCAAATTGTCCTGTGGGTAATGGCTGTGGAATCTGAAGGATGTGAAAGGTGAATCATGTTTTGTAGCATGGCTTTGGTAACAGCCTTGAGAAAAGGAGATGCATGGAATGGTTTGAGTTGGAAGGGACCTTAAAGATCATCCAGTTCCAACCTCCTGTCATGGGCAGGGACACCTTCTGCTAGCCCAGGTTGCTCAAGGCCTCATCCAGCCTGGCCTTGAACACCTCCATGGAGGGGACATCCATCACCTCCCTGGGCAGTCTGTTCTGGTGTCTCACCACCCTCACTCTAAAGAATTTCTTCCTCATCTCTAGTCTCAATCTTCCCTCTTCCAGCTCAAAGCCATTGTCCTCATCCAGTCACCACAGGCCCTTGTCAAAAGTCCTTCCCAAGCTCTCCTGTAGCCCCTTAAAGCACTGGAAGGCTGCTCTGAAGTACCCCTGGAGTCTTCTCTTCTCCAGACTGAACAGCCCCAACTCTCCCAGCCTGTCTCCATAGGGGAGGTGCTGCAGCCCTCTGATCATCATCATGGCCTCCTCTGGACTCACTCCAGCAGTTCCATGTCCCTTTTGTGCGGGGGGCTCCAGAACTGGTTGCAGTGCTCCAGGTGAGGCCTCATGAAAGCAAAGTAAGCAAGATTTTCCTAAAGAATTTATTTGGCCAGGACCTCAGCACCTTTCAAGTTGTAATGCAAGCCCAGGCTTGGTGGAGGTGACAGCTCTGCCTGTTCTCCAGGGATGTAACATGAAGGAGGAATGAGACTTCTTGCCTGGGCAATAACTAGGGCTGAAGTTGTTGCTTGGGGCAGATCTAAGGCGACAGTCCTGAGCTTCTCAGCATCCCTTGGTGATGAGGTCCTCTTCTGCTGATGGAGGAGCTGTGGATAGGAGTGAAGAATGAAGAGTTCTGTGCTGAGATTTGGATGAATTATGGAGTCACAGAATGGTAGGAGTTGGAAGGGATCATCGAGTCCAACTGCCCTGCCAAGGCAAGATCACCTAGGGCAGGTCACACAGGAACACATCCAGGTGGGTCTCGAAAGTCTCCTGAGAAGGAGACTCCAGAAGATGGAAGGCATCCTGTAGGGATGGATGATATCTTCTAAGCCAACCCTAGCTTATGGTGTGCTGAAATAAAGACACACAAACAAGGATTGTGGTCTCTTGGCCCTGAGATCAATAACTAAAGCTGATGGCAACAACTTTTTGGGCCAATTCAGCAAGACCTTAGTCTCAGCCTGACTTTGTGCTGGTGTAGTGCATTTGTCTGGGGAAAACAGAAGAGAAAGAGTAAAGGGAAAAGTCTTCAAACTCCCCTTTAGATGAGGTCATTGTTGCACTGCCTCGAGTTTCCCGGTTGAAGAGGTCAGGAGAATACCACAAGAGGGAGGCAGGGCTGTAGGGCTGCCACCACAGGTCCTCACTGTGTCACCTGTGTGCGCATCGTTGTGTTAGGTGGCCTGGTGTGACTCCAGCTCCCCGCTCAGCCACGCTGTGATACCTGTCGAGGTTGGTCTATGCCTCAACCAGCCCTCGGCAGTGGCTCAACAGGCCACCTGTATTCTGAGCACTTGTGGCTGGATGTGATGAGAGCACCTCCAGGCTGTGCCCATGCTGCGGTCTGCCCTCTGTGCATGGCAGTGGACTCTGGGACTGAGCTGGAGCGGAGGTGTGCACTGTCAGGGCTGATGACTATAAAAGACCAGAGGCCAGACCAGATCTCCTTCATGGTAACCCCCAAATGCACGTTGCCCCAGGTGCCAGTCCTCGGCGTGAGCTGTTTCACCCTGCTGACTTCACCTGCTCCACTGGGCTGCAACGTTTGTGAATGTACAAAGAGACGAAGGAGACAGGGAGAGAGGCTCAGGTGCCGGGTCCCCGTGTCAGGCGGGTCCGTGGGTGAGGCGGAGGAGGACACGTGTGTGTGTGCGCATGGGTCCGGGATAAAGCCTGAGCTTCACCTCCCAGCCTCTGCTGGCTGGGCCGGACGGGAGCGAGCTGTGCTGCAGGCAGACGCTGCCACGGGTGAGGAGGAGCAGGGCTTTGGAACATATTAGGTCACTCATTCAGCTGGAGAGCAGCATGTGTCAGAGGTCTGACAGTTTGTTTTCAGAAGGGCTTGGAGCCTTTAGTGATTCAAGATGTTTTCCTGGGAGTGGTTTGCAGCGTGAGCCCGGGACGGGCGGCGCGGCCGGGGGCTTTGGCTGGCGGTAGTCAATGGGCTGAGGCTGGCAGGCTCGGAGCGGCACCATGCTTCAATTTGTACTTTTCCACATGGCTGAGCCCTCCAGGAGCTCACCAGCAGTGGGAAAAATGTAAACAGCGTTGTAGAGCTTTGTGCCAGCCCTCAGGCATGGAGAGGGTTTCCATCCCCAGCGCTTCCATCACCTACTTCTTTGTTTTCGTCTTTTTGCCTTTTTTTCCCCCCCCTTTTTTTCTTTTTTTCCATTTTCCTCCCTTGATTTTCTGTTTTCTTTTTTCCATTTTCCTCCTTTGATTTTTCTATTTTCTTTTTTTCCATTTTATTCCCTTGATTTTCTATTTTATGTTTTTCATTGTTCTCTATTTTCTATTTTATTTTTTCTTTTTTCTCTTTTTTTCCTCACGTGTATCTTTTTTGCATCTTGTTTTTTATTTTGTCTTGTTTTCATTTTTCTCTTTTTAGTTTTATTTTTGTTTTCTATTTTCTATTTTTAATTATTTTATTTTTTTATTTTTTATTTTAATTTATTTTTCTCATTTTCATTTACATATTTTTGTTTTTTAATTTTTACCTTTTATTTTTTTCCACTTTTTGTCTTTTTCTTATTTTTATTTTTCCCTTTAAAAAAATGTCTTTTTTTCATTTTTTGCTTTAAATTTTTTTTTCTTTGTTCTTTTTCTCTTTTTAATCTTTTTTTTCTTCATCTTTCTCCTTATTGCCTTTTGTCTTCTTTTTATCTCATTTTTCTCTTTTTTATTCTTTACTATTTTTTCTCTTCTTTTTTATTTTTCATATTTTCTCTTTTTTTCTTTTACTTGTCTGTTTTTTTTTCATTTTTCTCTTTTTCCTTTTTTTTTTNTTTTTTTTTTTTTTTTTCTCTTTTTCCTTTTTTTTTCTTTTTTCTCTTTTTCCTTTTTTTTTTCATTTTTCTCTTTTCCCTTTTTTTTTTCATTTTTCTCTCTTTTCACTTTTTTTATTTTTTAATCTTTTCAGAGTTGCAAACAATCACAAGCAGAACCTGATGACTGTTGCTAACCTGGGTGTGGTGTTCGGGCCGACGTTGCTCCGACCTCAAGAGGAAACAGTTGCTGCCATTATGGACATCAAGTTTCAGAACATTGTGATTGAGATCTTAATAGAAAACCATGAGAAGGTAACGTCTCTGCTTGCTTCTTCCCATGCACTTAACTTAGCAATCACAGAATTACACTATGGGAGAGGCTGGAAGGGACCTCGAGAGATCACCTAGTCCAAGCCCCCTGCCAAAACAGTATCACCTAGGGCAGGCCACGCAGGAACACATCCAAACGTTTCTTGAAGGTCTCCAGAGAAGGAGACTCCACAACCTCTCTGGACAGCCTGTTCCAGGGCTCCAGCACCCTTAGAGCAAAGAAATTTTTCCTCGTGAATGCTAAAAGAATTGATACAAGAGGCAGATCTGGGCTGACTTCCTGCTTTCTGACCAAATCTGGGTTTATTCAGGTTCTTGGTTATGTCCATGGTGTTTGTCGTGGTGCGTTTGTGTTTGTTGGCCTGAGGGATGTTCTGGTCTGTCAACTTGTCATGGCCATGCTGGGTGTGGAGAACAGAGGCCAGGGCAGGCATGGTGCCCCTGCTACTAGTTTCAGCACCCCCATGCTGGGGGTCCTGCCCCAGAGGAGCTGTATTTAGTAGGCAGAGCTCAGGGCTCACAGGAGGGGTCCCACCACGGCCAGGGCAGGCACCTGAGGCATGTGCAGCTGCCTCCTGTTTTAGCATGGTGAGCAAATAAGCTACGAATAGCCCTTGGAGCTGGGACCTGGGAGATGGGCTGGGCACCACAACCTCTGCTGGGGAGGACTGGTGGGGTGCTGAGGAGGGCTAGGAACATGCGGGGTAGGTCTAGTGGAATGCTGGAGAGAGCTGATGTGGTGCTGCAGAGGCCTGGGGGGATGCTGTGGTGGGCTGATAAGGAGCTCAGAAGGACTGGCGGGGTGCTTGAAAGGGCTGTTAGGGTACTGGACAGAGTTGTGCTGGAGAGGGCTGGTGGAATGCTGAGAGGGGCTACTGAGGTGCTGGTGAGGGCTGGTGGAATGCTGGAGGTGGGCTGATGAGCTGCTGAGATGCTGGGAAGGACTGGTGGAATGTTGAGGGGGGCTATTGAGCTGCTGAGGAGAACTTCTGAGGTGCTGAGAAGGGCCAGTGGGATGTTGGGGTGGACTGGTGGAGTGCAGCAGCCGTGCAAGAGGCTGGGGAGCCAGCAGCCCCAAATTCCTTTGGGGAGGCTGAGCAGCAGCCAGTTTGGAAGTGACAACAGGCTTGGGGGGGGTGAAGAGGAGCAATGCTGCCCTGCAGAATGAGCAGCTTGGAGCTGCTTCTCCCTCTGCTAATCCCCCAGGCCAGGAGGAAGGTGTGAATGAGCTCAGCAGAACTCCTCAGGAAGGGCTGCAGCAGGGCTCTGTCATCCAGCCATCTGTTCCCAGTATACCCAACTCCACACAGGCAGGTTCAGCTGCTCCATCCATGGGAATTTTGCCAGGTGATTCATCCCTCAGCCCATGTGGGAAACCCAGCCTGAGCCGCGGCAGAGACTCCCTGCGGATAGACAGGCTGGGCAGAGAGTCATGGAAGAGAGAGTCACGGACTCAGAGAATTGTTTGGCTTGGAAAACCCCTTTAAGATCATCCAGTTCATCCATTCTCTATCTCTACTCAGTCTGGTGATAACCCATGTCCCTCAGCACCACATTTCTGCCTCTTTGAAACACCCTCAGGGATGGGCATTCAACCACCTCCCTGGGAAGCTTGTTCCAGGATTTGAGAACCCTTTCAGCAAAGTTTCTTCTAATGTCCAACCTAAACCTCTCCTGGTACAACTTGAGGCCATGTGATTAGCCTTGGATTCACTGGGAAAGGTCCATTAGTTCCTCTCAGAAGGCTTGGTCCTGCCCTTCCCACCTATCTTGTCACACTTGTGAGGTGAGCTGCCACATGGTAATTTTTAGCTCTTTAGCACTGATTTGTAGAACTTGGTGTGGAGGGTTTATGTGTATGTGAGGATCATCTTCATCTTGTTCCATGAGACAAAGCCATCAGCTGCAGGCAGCTGCTCCTCCTGCCTGCCTGGCTGCAAGGCAAGGGCTGCTGCAGACCAGCAGTGTTGGCCACATGCTCCTGAATGGTCACCCAGTGCTGCTGCCTCCAAAACACTATTTTTTCCTGTTGGCAACCTCCAGCAGTGCCCATCAGTTGTGTGGTGGGGCAGGTAGAGCAGGGAAGAACATCAAGAGAATGGTGTTTGATCTACTCTAGTGAAGGAAGAACTGAGCTTCAGGCAGGCTTCCAGGAAAGAAACAAAGAACCAAATACCAACAACAAACAAAGCTGCAGCTCTCGAGGTTCCTGCAGATTGGAAATTCCATCCCCTGGAGAAAAATGTGATGACTCAGTGTCCTGACAGCTGGGGCTGGGAGCTGAGGAGAGTTTGCCAAGCTGGGTTTGAGGGCTGTGCTGTGGGGAGAATGCGTGGGGCCACCCCAGCCTGTCCTGCCCTGGGCACTCTGGTCATCACCGTGGAGACATGTTCATGTGTTGTGCCTGGGGCACTCTTCCCCTCACTCCAATAAGGATATTGTGGTGCTGGAGCAGGTCCAGAGAAGGGCAACGAAGCTGGTGAAGGGTCTGGAGAACTTCTGAGGAGCGGGTGAAGAGACTGGGGTTGTTCAGTTTGGAGGAGAGAAGGTTCATTGCTCTCTACAGCTCCCTGGAAGGAGGTTGGATTCAGTCCCTTCTCCCAAGGAACAAGTGATAGGAGGAGAGGGATTGGCCTCGAGTTGCACCAGGGGAGGTTTAAGTTGGACATGAGGAACAATTTCTTTATGGAAAGGACTGTTGAGACCTGGTCCAGGCTGCCCAGAGCAGTGGTGAAATTGCTGTCCTTTTGGAGGGGTTTAAAAGCTGTGGAGATGTGGTGCTGAGGTCATGGTTTAGTGATGACCTGGCAGTGCTGGGTTAGTGCTTGGAGTTGTTGATGTTAAAGGTCTTTTCCAACCTAAATGATTCTGTGCTTCTGTGACCTCCTCACACCCTCAAAAGGTCACCAGAGTGCCAAGTTACCAGGGTTTTTCACATCTGAAGCCATGCATCTTGGATGAAGGGCAGAGGAGTGCAGAGAGGATGGGAATGGATTGAAGCTGGAAGAGGGCAGATTTAGACTGGAGATTAGGAAGAAGTTCTTTGCATTGAGGCCCTGGAACAGGTTGTCCAGGGAGGTTGTCAATGTCCCCTCCGTGGAGGTGTTCAAGGCCAAGCTGGATGAGGCCTTGAGCAACCTGGGCTAGTGAAAGGTGTCCCTGCCCGTGCCAGGGGGTTGGAACTGGATGATCTTTAAGGTCCCTTCCAACCCAAACCATTCTATAATTCTGTGAATTTCTGAATATGAAATGTAGGCAATCGTCCCCAGAATATTCCCTGGCTGAGCACTTCTCTCGCCCGGGCAGTGCCCCGTGGAGCAGTGCAGCCCTGGCAGGCAGCAGCTGCCCTGTGCCAAGGGGAGGTGGCAGGGGACAACTTGTTGGTTATGTGTGGCAGATCTTTAACACGGTGCCGGACACTCCTCCGCCCAACTCCCAGCTGCTGCTATCGCGCAAGAAGAGCACCGACTCGAAGCCTCCCTCCTGCAGCGAGAGGCCCCTGACGCTCTTCCACACCCCCCAGGGCAACGAGAAGCGTAAGTTGTGCTGGGCAGCTCCTGCCTTGCCCACCTGGCAGAGCTTTTGCCCAGCCCTGACTGTGCAGATCATCATTCCCAAGCGGTGCCGTCCCCATCCTGCCGTCACTAGGAGGAGATGATTCCCGTAACAGGATTGGGCTTGGGTTTCCTCTGCTGTCACCATCCACGGGGAGTGTGAAGATCGTCTGGCATCCAAGCCCTTCACCGTGGGCTTGAGATGAGGCTGCATTAGCATAGTATAAAGTGTTGCTGTCCTCTCCCCACCTGACTGTCCCCTGGGCATTCCCTTTCTCATGTTGCTCAACTCCTGTCCTCACCATTAGCAGCTGCTGAGATGTGCTTCTGCACATGGCAAGGGTGGCCACCCACCTGTGTCTCCAAAAGATGACCCTTTTTGGGTGCCTTCAGGCACTTTGCCTTTTACAGACACGAAAACTTGGCCCAGGAGGTTCTGCATTTTTCTGAGTACCATGGTGGTTTAAAAATGCTGAAGATCATCTTTCCATTTCTGTCGCTAATTGATGCTCCAGATATTTCTGAGGGGGAGTCAGTGCTCCATTCCTGCTCATGGAGTGGCAGAAATGTGGCTGCTCAAGCTGCTGCTTCATATTACAGCATACGCTCCATTCCCAGCTCTCTCAGTTATCCTAGAATCCCAGCATGGTGGGTTTGGAAGAGAGATCACCCAATCCAGCCCCCCTGCTAAAGCAGGGGCACCCACAGCAGCTTGCTCTGCATCACAATGGCCAGGGGGAGTTGGAAGCTCACCAGGGAAGGTCACCTGGGCAGCCTGCTCCAGGTCTCCAACACCTTCACACCAAACAACCTTTCTCCTCCTGTTCAGGTGGAACCTGTGAAAGGGTTCTCAAGCACTAGAACAGGCTGCTCAGGGAGGTGGTGGGGTCCCCATCCCTGGAGGCATTTAAAAGCCATCCCTGGAGGCATTTAAAAGCCACATGGATGTGGTGCTGGGGGATGGTTTAGTGGCAGTGGCTCAGCAGCAGTGGTGAGATTGTGAGCTCTAGGTAACTGGTTGGAATTCATGATCTCAAAGGTCTCTTCCAACCTCAACAGTTCTAAGATTCTCTGAAAAATCTCAGCCCAAGTGATTCTTTGATGCTGTCTCAGCAGTTGCTTGTTGGACTCCAGTCACCCAGCTGCTGAAGCCTTCACATCCCCTCCTCCTCTTGCCTAGAAGAGGAACTGGGTTAATTTATTTATTTCTTCATTTATTTATTCCCACAAGAAACAATGTTTTCTCAAGTGTCCTCCTGACAGCCTGTGATCTCCTGTGCCTGTGGGAAGCCATTACTATTTACTCCATGTTTGCCACCCCTGCTGCATGTGTCAACTGAGGTTTCCTACTGCTCTAGTCAGCTCTTGCGGCTGTAGGACCAAATTAAATCTCACAGCAAAGAATCCTTCGTGTAAGCTTTTAGAAACATGCAGCAAAATTCAAGGCCAGGCCTTTGAAAAGGAGGAAGTCAAGGAAAGCAGGAGTTTCAGATTCCACTGCTGATCTCCCTCTTTAGATGAAAGACTTCCAGCTTCTTGGCTGATAGGGCTGTTAATTCAACATTGGCTGGTAGCTAGCTGTGAGATTAGGAGGACAATTGACACTGATTTGTGAGGCTTATGGAGCTTATTTTTGGCCTCCTGCCTTGGGCAGAGCATGTTTGGAAAGAATAAGCTGCGGTGTTAGACCTCACTTCATCAGCTTGGGGCTGTACTCCTCATAGCTGCTCAGAATCCCAGCCTGGTGGGGGTTGGAAGGGAGTTCTGGACCACCAAACTTCCTTTTATTTTCTGCTTTGGATCAGAGCCTGCACTTTGCACTCTCAAGTGTAGGTGGGAGAACCTCTGCACACCCTCCATGCAAGGCTGCAGCTTCACAGAATTCCAGAAACCTAGCACGGTAGGGGTTGGCACCTGGAGGTGGACAGGGTTGATGCAGTCACAGAATCCCAGCATGGTGGGGTCAGAAGAGACCTCTGGAGATCACTCAGTCCAATCACCCTGCTAAAGCAGGGGCACCCACAGCAGCTTGCCCAGGATCACAATGCCCAGGTGGGATTGGAAGCTCTCTGGAGAAGGAGACTCCAGAGCCTCTCTGGGCAGCCTGCTCCAGGGCTTCAGCACCATCTCACCAAAGAAATTTCTCCTGTTCAGTTGGAACCTCCTGGGTTTCAGTTTGTGCCCACTGCCCCTTGTCCTGTCCCTGGGCAGCTGCTGTTTCTCACTGTTTACTGTCCACCATGTCCATGAAGTGTCTGTCTCTGAGCAGGGGTTTGCACTGGGATTGATGCTCAGAACCTCAATGCTTGCCAGCAGCTTGCTCTTTGCTTCTGTAGGCCATGGCAGCCCTGTGTGGTGGCTGATGGTTCTTGGCTGATGGTTCCTTTTTTTCCAGAGGAGAACAGGAACAGCATCATCAACTCCAGCCTGGAATCTGTCATCTCATCCACTGCCAACAGCCTTCTCAACTCCACCAGTGCCCCCCAGCCCAGCCTCACCTCCAGCGACCTCGAGCTTGAAGTCATCAAACCCACCAGGCCCAATTCACTGTAAGTACAGAGGGGATGAATGTCCTAGAGGTGCTCCATCCATCTTTGGGGCTGTTTCTTACTCTGGAGTTTTGGAGGAGTGGCTGAGGGACCTGGGATTGTTCAACATGAAGAAAAAGAGGCTGATGGGCAGTGGCTCTCTACAGCGCCCTGAAAGTAAGTTGGAGCCAGGTGGGGGCTGATCTCTTCTCCCTAGTATCAGGTGATAGAAGAGGAAATGGCCTGAAATTGTGCCAGGACAGGTTTAGGCTGGAGATGAGGAACAATTTCTTTCCTGCAAGAGTGATCAGGCATTGGAACAGGCTGCCCAGGGAGGTGATGGAGTCCCCATCCCTGGAGGTGTTCAAGAAGCATTTGGACGTGGTAGTGTTAAGCTGACGTTTAGACTTGGTCTTAGATGTCTTTTCCAACCTTACTGATTCTATGATTCCATGACTCTGTGAATCCCAGCAGTTCATTGGAGAAGACAGTTGAAGGTTTCATTTCCAGTGGGTGCCCAGCATGAACCCTGTGTTTTTCACAGAATTGTTTGGGTCGGAAAAGACCTCTAAGGTCATCAAGTCCAACCATCAACCCAACACCACCACGGCCATTAAACCGTAGAACCTTTAAAGCTGGAAAAGAACTCCAGGATCATCAACCCCAACCTTCAACCTAAGACCACCACTCAGTGTAAGCAGAGGGCTTAGCTCCTGTGGGTTGCAGCAGGCAGGGACTGTCAGCTCTGGTTGTTTTGCACGTGTGGAAGATGTGCAGCTCGCCCCATCTGCTGATAACTCCAGCCAGCACGAAGGACTTCTCCTCGGAGTGCAGTCCCCTGGCTGTTGTCAGTACAGTTGATCTGCAGCCAAGTCTGTGCCATTGCTTCTGCTATTGCTTCCTTCAGCTGGGAAGTTCAAGGGAACAGGCAGGGAGCTGAGCAAGGCCTCCCTGGGGACAGCTGGGTTATTTATGCAGTCCCCTGAACTTGACACAGCTGAGCCCTCGCGCCCATGGCCGGCGCTGCTGGGGGAATTTCCTTCCTGCTCTGGCTCTGCCCGGCCCAAGAGCATTTTCCCACAGAACAAACCCTCCTTGGACATGTGAAGATCTGCTCAGATCTCCAAGAGCCACTGCAGTCCATGCGAGCTGGAGCCAGTTTTCCTCCCCCCGCCCTTCCCCCGTGTCTCTGCTGCTCCTGTCATGTCCTGGCCATGTGTGGTGACCTTTGCAATTAAAGGAGGCCTTCCTTCCCACCCCTCCAGTCCTCCCACAGGTTCCAAACACTTTCAGTTCCCACTCAGCTGTAGAAGCCCCCAATACCCTGAGAGCAAACAGTGACATCTTTGCTTTAGCTGCTTTTGTCTGGTTGTCAGCAGATGGGGGATATTGGTCAACAACCAACTGAAGATGAGCCAGTGTGTGTGTGTGGGTGGGCAAGAAGGCCACCAGCATGCTGGCCTGAATCAGCAATGGTGTGGTCAGCAGGACCAGGGCAGGGATGGTCTCCCTGGACTGGGCATTGGTGAGGCTGCATCTCAAATCCTGGGCTCAGTTGTGCACCCCTCACCCCTAGAAGGACATTGAGGGGCTAGAGCAGGTCCAGAGAAGGGTAACAAAGCTGGTGAAGGGTCTGGAGAACAAGTCTGGTGAGGAGCACCTGAGGGAGCTGTGGTTGTTTTGGCTGGAGAAAAGGAGGCTGAGGGGAGACCTCATTGCTCTCAACAACTCCCTGAAAGGAGGTTGGAGCCAGGTGGGGGTTGGTCTCATCTCCCAAGGAACAAGCAATAGGACAAGAGGAAGTGACCTCAAGTTGAACCAGGCCAGGTTTAGGTTGGACATGAGGAACAATTTCTTCCCCTTGAGGGTTGTCAAGCTCTGAAACAGGCTGCCCAGGGCAGTGCTGGAGCCTCCATCCCCAGAGGGGTTTAAAAACCATGTAGATGTGGTACTGAGGGGCATGGCTTAGTGGTGACTTGGTAGTGCTGGGGTAATGCTTGGACTTGATGATCTTAAAGATCTCTTCCACCCAAAACTAGACCATGCTTCTCTAGAAGTGTTGCTAAGGACTCAGAATGGTTGGGTGCCAGGGTGAGTACTGGTAGAGATGGTGAAACCTGTTGCAGTTGGCTTGGTTGCCAGCAGGGGCTGGGATCTGGGGGGTCTGGGGTGCAACCCTTGGTACCACCATCAGACCTGCCTGCTCAGACCTGCCTGCAGCACAGCAGAAAGGTAAGTCCTGAGCGTGTGTGTGAGCAGAGGCCAGGCTCTGCTTCTCATCCATCCACTCTGCCTCTCTCCTCACCATCTCTGCCACTAAAACCATGAGCTGCATGGGGACCAAACCTCACCTGGGGCTGGCTCTGGGCAAGGCTCTGCTCCTCCCAGCCTCACCTGCTCTCTGCACATTTACCTACTGTGAGAAAAGCCATTGTGGGGGCACAATTGAGCATCTAAAAGGTAGGACACCTCTAAATGAAGGTTGCACATCACCTGTGTGATGTCCTGAGGAGAGACATATGATACAGGACAAGAGGAGATGGCCTCAGTCTGCACCAGAGGAGGTTTAGGTTGGATTTTAAGAATGATTTCTTGACTGCAAGAATGGTCAGACATTGGAACAGGCTGCCCAGGGAAGTGATGGAGCTTGAAGCTGTTTAAAAAAAAATGAGTAGATGTGGCACTTTGGGATGTGGTTTAGTGGCCATGGAGGTGTTGGGTTGGCAGTTGGACTTGGTCATCTTACAGGGCTTTTCCTATCCTAATGATTCTGTATCTCCTGTCCCTACAGTTGATTGAAGCTTAGGAAGTCAGTTACAAACCATTCCCAACAGGACCATAGGATGGTTTGTGACTGATTTCCAGAGCTTCAACCAGTCATGGCTAACCAGAATGGCTTTGGTTGGAAGGGACCTTAGAGATCATCTACTCTAACCACCCTGCCATGGGATGGTTTTAGTTTGTTTATCCTTTGAGGGGAAGAAAATAATAATGTGAGTTATGACCCAAGGTTTGTGAGCCTAAGTCTTGCTGTGACCTTCCAGGAATTCTTTGCCAAGTGTGTAGATTTTCAGATTCCAAGAATTGCCTTTTCCAAATAATTTATTTAATAGAAACTGTAAAGCTCAGCAGAAGAAATGAGTTAAAGCTGTGTGGGGAAATGGAAGCATCTTCTTGTGACTGAGGAGCTAAGTGAGCAGACCAGCAGTGAAAGCAGGGACCTTTGCAACTCTGCAAAGTGAGATGGTGATGAGCAGGGTAACACCAGCAGCTCTCCTGCCTCTGCTGGTGGTTGGGGCTTTTCCTCAAAGCCAGTGATGATGGCATCATGTCTACACAGGAGTGCTCAGTCCATGTTGAGCTAAAGGCTGAAAAGTGAGTCTTAAAGTGAATAATAGAATCACAGACTGGTTTTGGTGGAACTTTCAGGGCCACCTAGTCCACCTGCCCTGCACTCAGCTAGGTCAGGTGGCTGAGAGCCCCAGGCAACCTCACCTGGAATAGTTCCAGGGATGGGGCATCTCCCAGCTCTCTGGGCAACCTGGGCCAGGGTCTGACCATCCCTTACTGTAAAAAAATGCCTTTCACCAGATGTCACAAGGTCCTGAAGTCTCTTTTAATCGCTCTTGGACTGTGGGTTGAAGCTTCATCTCCACCTCCATGGCAGATCAGTAACTGGTAATAGCCCAAAACGTTGTAGTAAGCTGGGAAAGTTCCCAGTGATGTCCTTAACTCAGGCCCCAGAAGGCAAATATTTTCCTGCTGTCTATGTCATTGATGAAGATATTAAAGGGCACTGGTCCCAATATGGACAAATATAAAATACCACAAGGCAAATATTTTCTTCTCTATAACCCCAAATATCCCAGTCCAGCACCTCTGACCCAAGCTTTCAGTGAGAAATGAAGCTTCTGACTTCATTTTGCACTTTTTAAAGAGGAGGTGGAGAAGTCAGCTGCCCAGGGCAGTGCTGGAGTCCATCCCTGCAGTGGTTTCAGTGCTGTGGAGATGTGGTGCCAAGGGACATGGTTTAGTGGTGGCCTGGTAGTGCTGGGATAAAGGTTGGATTGAATGACCTTGGAGGTCTCTTCCAACCAAAATGACTCCATGACCCATGCCCCTTCAGCCTGTCCCTGCCCATGTACCCATGCTCTGGCAGGTCCATGGCATTTTGCCCTTGGTGGTCAGCGCTCTGCAGCATGTCGGTTGGCAGTGGTGAGGATGAGGGGGGTGAGGAAGGGCTGCCAGCAGCAGGTCTGTCCCCAGCCCAGCCCAGTGGCTGTTTACAGGCTGGGTTGGGGCAGGGTGGCTGAATGGTGCCAGTATCCTGGTGGCTTTGTCGCTGCTGCTCTGCGGGACAACCCAAATAACTCCTGGATAAAGCTGCTTCTGTTTTGGTAACCAGCTGAGTAATTGGGGCTTTGGAGGGGCCTGGGGCAGCCTCATGCTGCAGGCTGGCTGCAGCAGCTCTTCCCGGGGCTCCTCTGCAATTACCTGGCCCACAATTAGGGTCTGAGGCAGCCAAGAAGGTCTCAGGGGGCTCTGTCTTTGTGCTGCTTCAGACACTCTGCCAAATGCAGCATGCTCAGCGCTGGGGAGGACACACCTTGAATACTGAGGTCAGCTTTGGGCCCCTCACGCCAGGAAGGACATTGAAGGGCTGGAGCAGGTTCAGAGAAGGGCAAGGAAGCTGGGGAAGGATCTGGAGAACAGGGCTGGGGAGGAGCAGCTGAGGGACCTGGGGTTATTTAGTCTGGAGACAAGGAAGCTGAGGTAAGACCTCATTGCTCTCTACAACTCCCTGAAAGGAGGTTGCAGTGAGCTGGGGGTTGGTCTCTCTGCCAGGGAACAAGCAGTAGGGTCCTGACTGCACAGGAACTGTGGCACAGCTGCTCACTCTCTGCCAAAGCCCTTTGAGGAGCTGCTGGAAAAGATTTGGGTAATTTTTGATGTTCTTGCTTCTTACTGAGCTGAAAACTGATGTTCTTGTGGTCACAACTCTTGCTGACCTCCGTGGGCATTTTGGAGAGTGGATGTTGAGTGCTGCAGGTCCTCAGCTGAGGCTGAGATGTTCCAGTCCTGGTGCCATTACCCCTGTCCTACTCCCAAGGGGTACATGGTTGGTCAACTCAGACTTGCCTTCCTTGGTCCTCCTTCATCAGCTGGGAGGGAAATGTTCTGCAGGGGTTTTACTGTGGGAATCCATTTCTTTCTTAGGGCTGGTTTTATTCAGATGGAAAAATTGCTCAGGGCAGGAGTTGTACTGGGTGAGTCAGCAGGACTTCTGTCCCATGCCAGGAGCTGTCACCACAGCTGAGGGACCAGACTGGCTGCTGGGGCCACCAAAGCCCTAGGGAAGGGGGATCTGTTTCTAAAGAAGCTTTAAGTTTCTTCATGCTGCCCTTGCAGAAAACATCTTCCTTTACAACCAGGGCAAAGCAAAAGCCAGAAGGTGCTGTGGTCCTAGCATGGATACTTCAGCTGGAGTGAGGGGATCTCAGTTGTGTGGTCATGAAAAACAGAAGGGGCAGGACTGTAGGGTTCCAAGCCCTGTCAGAAAGCACCTTGCTGTGGTGGCTCTGCACTGGGCAGCTGTGATACCTTGGATGTGGAGTGTATGGCTGCAGGTAACCAGCACCCTCAGTGGTGCTTGCTTTGTATTTTTTCTTCCCTGTTTCATTTATTATCAGTTTCACAGAGTCTCAGCTTGCTGGGCTTGGAAGAGACCTCTGGAGATCAATCACTCCAAGCCCCCTGCTCAAGCAGGGGCACCCACAGCAGCTTGCCCAGCATCACAATGGCCAGGTGAGGTTGGAATCTCTCCAGAGAAGGAGACTCCACAGCCTCTTTGGGCAGCCTGCTCCAGGGCTCCAGCACCCTCACACCAGGGAAGTTTCTCCTCCTGTTCAGATGGAACCTCCTGAGTTCCAGTTCATGCCCACTGCCCCTTGTCCTGTCACTAGGCACCACTGATGAGAGTCTGTCCCCTGTCTTGTTGGTGTCCCCTCTGTTACTCAGACCTGCTGGGTGCCTGGGGAGTGCTTCAGCCTGGCTGAGACCAAGTCAGGGGTGGGTGCTCTAAAGCCAGACTTGGCCTCCTTAGAATCACTTTCTACTGCTCAAACATTCTAGTGGAATACTGGAACAGGTTGCCCAGAGAGGTGGTAGAGACATTCAAAGTCAAACTTGATGGTGCCCTGAGCAGCCTGATCTAGTTAGAGATGCCCCTGCTGAGTGCAGGGATTTGGATGAGATGACCTTTGAGGGTCCCTTCCAACCCAATGCATTCTATGAACGTAAGCCCAATCCCTTTGTTTTACATCAGCTGTCGGGTGCTCCTGGCTGGCTTCCCCTGGAGCTTGCTGCAACTTTCAGTTGGGAGCAGAGAATGTGGTTAAGGTCTGGAAAGGAAAGAGCAGCCCCAACTTGCTAGAAGAGTCAGCTGCAGTTGTGAGGGTTCCAGTTTCACCTCTCATGCTGATTTTGTGTCTGTGGGACTGCTTGGAGGGTGGGGTGGGGCCAGATGATGTTCAGACAGGTAACCAGATGGGCTGCATTTTTGCACTGCCACTCCAGGGAATTGCCAAGCCTGCACCCTCATGGGTTCAAGAAACGTGTGGAGGTGTTCAAGAAACGTGTGGACGTGGCACTTGGGGACATGGCTGAATAGCTGTGGTGGTCTGAGGTTGATGGTTGGACTCACTGATCTAAGAAGGCTTTTCCAGCCAACACAATTCTATGATCAGGTTGTTTGGGGCTCTGAGCAACCTGCTCGAGTTGCAGGTGTCCCTGGGGTTGGACTGGATGACTTTGAAAGGTGCCTTCCCACCCAAACTGTTCTAGAATTCCATGATTTATTCCCTGTTCACCAAGGAGATGTGCCTCAGCCAGCCGAATCACACCACCTGTGTCTGACAGCATCTCCATGCCTCTCTGGGCCCTTTGGTGACCCCAGTGGAGCACTTCAAGGTCTGGGTTCTTCCCAAGTGGGAAGAACCCTGCAGGGCCAGGCTAGGGGAGGGCCATGGTGGGAGCAATGGTGCCACCCATGCTCACCCAGCCCTCTCTTCCACCACCCGTCCCTGACATGTGCTGTGTCCCTGTGGGGACTCAGCCTAGAGGGAAGGAATAGTTTTGGGAAACTCGAATTTCATCATCACTCCTCTGTTTGCATTCTCCTTTATTTTCTCACTGACCAAGTATGGCTATTTCTTGTCCTCCCTGAGTATGGAAAGAAATGAGGAGCAGATCTGAGGTCTGGTGGTCATGAAAAAATAACCCAGCTGAGGGAAGGAAGAGAGCCTGTTCCCATGTGCCTTTGATTTACAGCGCCAGAATAAATCTTCAGGAGGCCTCCCAGTTGAGACTTGAGCAAAATTTCTCCTTCTTTGCCCAGAAAGGAGAGAAATTTCATGTGGTAATGTATTGCAAAGCTGCCTCCATCAGTGGCTTCTTCCTGGGCTGAGAGGTCAAGAGGGGGCTGATGGAAGAGAGAGGTGACAGCTGAAGCCATGCTGCTGGTGACCATGATGTGCCATGTAAGGCAATGGGGCTGGTGAGGAGCCTTGAACACAAGTCCCATGAAGGACAGCTGAGGGAACTGAGGCTGTTCAACATGGAGAAGAGGAGGCTGAGGGGGAGACCTTCTGGCTCTCTGTAATTCCCTGAAAGAGGGTTGGAGTCAGGTGGAGGTTGGTCTCTTCTCCCAAGGTGCAAGTGACAGGGCAAGAAGAAATGGTCTCAAGTTGCTCCAGAGGAGATTTAGGAACTATTTCTTTGCTCCAAGAGTGGTCAGGCAGTGGAACAGGCTGCCCAGGGAGGTGGTGGAGTCACCATCCCTGGAGGTGTTCAAGAACTGTGTAGGCATGGCACTTGGAGCTTAATGGCCATGATGGTGTTGTGTTGGTGGTTGGACTGGAGGATCTTGGAGGTCTCTTTCAACCTCACTGATTCTATTATTCCATGAGTCCCAGCTTGTTGGAGAAGACAATTGGATGTTGCAGTTTTTAAGGAGCCAAACATGAACCTTGCTTTTTAAACTTGGTCTAAGAGGTAGAATTAGCTATTGTGGTTTGTATCTGCAGGGACTGCCAGCCCCTGATAAGGGGGCTAGGGTTGGTGGAGCAGGCAGGAGAGGGCAGGTCCATCTATCTCGCTGTCTATCCGGGGAGAGTTGGGTTATGTCAGAAATGAACCCTTAACTTGCACGACCTCCTCACTTCCTTTTCATCATTTGCCCTTGTTTTGCCTGGTTTTGGTGGCTCTCTCACAGAAGGGACCTCTGGAGATCATCAAGTCCAATCCCCCTGCCAAGGCACCTCCTGGTGTTTATATTCCTGAAGAATAATGGCGGGTCCCACCCTCATCCTGCCTTCCCGGCAGTCACTTTGGGAATGTCCCTCTGAAATGGTATCTCTGGGACTCCTGTTTAAGACATTTTCTCATAAATCAAGTCCTCCTGTCCCTGAGGAACCTGGACTCTTCCCTGCTCTCCTCCCACCGCAGCGTTCAACCCCACTTTTCATTTGGAAGAAGACCAGGAAAATGCACTGGGTTGGTTTTGTGGTTTTGGGGTTTGTTTTGGTTTGTTTTGTCTTTTATTGATGTTGTGTGGCTCTATAAATGGGGTGATTGGTGCTCAGAAGGGACCTGTTTCTCCTGGGTGGAGAGGCTGGTGCCCAAAGGGGTGTCCCAGGGGATGTCAGCTAGCAAGGACAGGGCTGCCAGCTTGTTTGGGAGATTCCCACGTGGCATGGAGCTCTCTGTGCCACCTGAGCGGTGCTTGCTGCACTGAAGACGTTTCTTTGGCTTCAGCTTCATTTCCTGGTTCTCAATGTGGCAAGGAAAACCTTGTGGTGGGTGCAGGGTCCTTGGCTTCATGATGGTGTAGAAAGTGCCTGGTGCATTTTGGGTGGATCAAACAGGACTGTGAGGAAGTAAGAACTTGATTAATTGGGCAAAACAAAGCTGCTGCTTCTTCCTTCCACCACATTGTGGCCGGCTGGCCAGGAACCACTGCAGCCCTGCAGAAAGCCAAGAGCTGGGAGAGGCGTTGCTAGGGCCAACAGCTTGGAGCTGAGGTCCCCCTGGGACCTTCCTCCACCACCACAGGCCCTCTGCTGCCCTTCATGGCAGGGATTAAAGCCCTGCACACTCAGTGGGCCTGGCACCGGTGAACCACAGCTGGGAGCTGCTGGGGCTGGAGAGGATCATCTCCACCAGCAGCCAGGCAAAGCTCAGCCCAGACCCTGGGACGCTGGGTTTTTGCCTAATCTGGGTTTTAATCACCCCTCAAGGGGTGGATCTTCTGTCTGCCAAAGGAGGGGAAAAAAAAAAAAAAAAGGCATTTTTTAGGGATTAGGTAAAATCTTGTTAATCACAAGTGCTGTGGAACCGCTCGGGCACGCCTGCGCGCTGCGGCGACAGCCCTCCACGCAGCTCAGTGCCTTCCTCCCCTTAACTCTTATCCCAGTGCTCTAGCTGTTAACATCATTATCCCTTCCATTCCTGCTGCCTTGGCCACGGTTGGCTTGGTTGAAAGGGCTCTCAAGTGTCTTCCATTCGTTCTGGTAAAGTTCTGGATGCTGCTCCATCCTTCAGCGCGAAGAGCATCCAGGACTCAATCCCCACATAGGGAAGATTATGAAGTCAAAATAAGGATAGTGCTGGTCCAACTGAAAATCATAGAATGGTTGGGGTTGGAAGGGACCTCTAAAGGTCATCTAGTCCAAATCCCTTTCAGACAGCAGGGGTAGATAAAGCCTTGTCAAACCTGACCTTGAATAACTCCAGGGCCTCATCTGCCACCCTGGGCATCTTGTTGCAGTGTTCCAGCACCCTCATGGTAAAGGGTGTTGGACTTGATGATCTTAAGGGTCCTTTCCAACCTAAACAATTCTGTGATTCTATGGAAAAGCCTTACCTAAACTTCTGATGGGCTGGAGCTGATAGAGAGGTCTCATGGATGGTCATCAACTCCAGGTGCCCCGGGAAATGGCAGCTCAAAGCATTGCCTCCCAAGGAGTGTCCAGACAGACAATTATTTTGTCTTCCCTTTTTTTGGTACCTCCTCCTGCAGCTGGGTGGGATTTGCCTCTTCTCCAGCTGCTAGCAGTGCTGCAAGGTGCTGTCATGTTGGGGAAGAGCCCTGGGACACCTCTAGGCATCCTGGCCTGGATCAGGAACAGTGTGACCAGTAGGACAAGGGAAGGTATTCTTCCCCTGTACTCAGCACTTGAGTACTGTGTCCAGCTCTGGGCCCCTCAATTCAAGAGACATGTTGAGGTACTGGAACATGTCCAGAGAAGGGCAACGAAGCTGGTGAGGAGCCTGGAGCACAGCCCTGTGAGGAGAGGCTGAGGGAGCTGGGGGTGTGCAGCCTGGAGAAGAGAAGGCTCAGGGCAGACCTCATTGCTGTCTACAACTACCTGAAAGGAGGTTGTAGCCAGGTGGGGTTGGGATCTTCTCCCAGGCACCCAGCAACAGAACAAGAGGACGCAGCCTCAAGTTGTGCCAGGGAAGGTATAGGTTGGATATTAGGAGGAAGTTCTTTACAGAGAGAGTGATTGGCTGCCCAGGGAGGTGGTGGAGTCACCATCCCTGGAGGTATTCAAGGAAAGCCTGGATGGAGCACTTAGTGCCATGGTCTAGCTGATTGGCTAGGGCTGGGTGATAGGTTGGGCTGGATGAGCTTGGAGGTCTCTTCCAACCTGGCTGATTCTGTGATTCTAATAACAGATCTGCATGGAATTTTGTCTGGAACTGCAGAGGGTTCTTGGCCATGGGCCTGTCCTCATCAACAGAAAGTCAACCCATGGCATTCGATGCAGGCTGGGGTGAAGTTACCTCAGACGGAAGTGTCTCCTCTTTGCAGTCACAGGGGATATGAAAAGAGCAAGACTGGGGCCAGCAGAACAGAAATGAGGTGCCACCTTCTGTGCCAGGAAGAAAAATGGGTTTACTCACCGTGAGCAAGGTTTGAAGGGCACTTGGTGGCACTGTGGCATGGGCTGGGGTCTGGCAAGAGGCGAAGCGCCCAAGTTCTGCAGCAAAAGGGCAGCTGCTGCAGCTGGTGGTGTAAGCTTCCTGCTGGGGTTGGCTGCTGGAGGGCCTGAGGTGTTCCTCTGCTGGGCTGGGCAGGGGGATTGGGGCAGCTGGCTCTGGGGGTGCTCTGTGTTTTGTATTTTAGGTGTGGGGTTGGCTGTATGCTGAGGAGGAGCAGAGATTATTTCCAGTCCCAGCCAGAAATGGCCTATCTGCTGCTTTGCTTGCTTGAGAAAAGATCCTGGACTCCCCAGTCTGCTGCCTGCCTCATCCCAGATGACATAATTTGCAAAGTATCTGGTGACTGACTTTTTTTTTTTTTGGTGCAGACTCTCACAGGGGTATCTGTCTGTTTGGGGTTTTGTTTCCTTTTTTCGTTGTTGTTGTTATTGGGTTGGTTTTTTTGTTTTGTTTTGTTTTTTTTTAAAAACTTGGGAGTCCTAAGCTGTGCCTGTAGTTGGAAAGCTCCATGAACTTCAGTGACTCAAGGGTCTGGCAAAGGCCCTGAAACCTGTTCCATGAATAACACCAGCAGTGTGTGGGCTCCACAGATAAATAGATGGGAGGTTGAGCTGCTGGTGGCAGGAGACCTGCAGATATAGGCTTGACATTGAGAGACTGAGAGATGGAGCATCCGCCCTGTGGGCACAGGTTGAGAGAGTTGGGATTTTCAACCTGGAGAAGAGAAGGCTCCAGGGAGACCTTTAAAGCAGCCTTCTACTAATTGAAAGGGACTACAAGAGAGCCGGGGAGGGACTTTTTACAAGGGCTTGTAGTGGCACGACGGGGAGTAATGGATTTGACCTGGAAGAGAGGAGATTGAGACTGGAGATTAGGAAGAAATTCTTTACAGTCAGAATGGTGAGACACTTTAATAGGTTGCCCAGGGAGATGATGGATGCCCCTTCCCTGCAGGTGTTCAAGGCCAGACTGGATGAGGCCTTGAGCAGCCTGCTCTAGTGGAAGATGTCCCTGCCCGTGGCAGGGGGTTGGAACTGGATGAGCTTTAAGGTCCCTCGCAACCAAATTATTCTCTGATTCTGTGGTTCAGATCTAGTTCAACTCCAGGGTCACTGTGTTCATGGTGTTCCTGAGAACATCTTCAGTGGTTTGGTGAGGGTACCAAGCTGGCAGGAGTGGCTGACACACCACCAGGCTGTGCTGCCACGCAGTGCAACATGGATGGGCTGGAGAGCTGGGTGGAGGGGAACCTCACAAATTTCAGCATGGGCAGGTGTAGAAGTCCTGCACTTGGGGAGGAATAACTCCCTGTGCCAGTATGGGTGAGGGGGTGACCTGCTGGAAACCAGCTCCACAGAGAAGGACTTGGAAGTGTTGGTGGAGAAGAAGTTTCCCATGAGCCAGCAATGTGCCCTTCTGGCCAACAGGGCCAGTGATGTCTTGGGATTCATGAAGAAGAGTGTGGCCAGAAGGTCAAGGGAGGTTCTCCTTCTCCTCTACTCTGCCTTGGCCCTGTTCTGGGCTCCCCAGTTGAAGAGGTATGGGGAACTACTGGAGTGAGTCCAGTCTCCGCTGGACCAAAGATCTCCAAAGTCTCCACAGCTCCAAAGATGCTGAGGGGCCTGGAGCATCTCTGTGAAGAGAAAAGGCTGAGAGCCCTGGGGCTGTTGAGCCTGGAGAAGAGCAGCCTGAGATGGGATCTGCTCAATGTTCAGCAAGAGCTGAAGAGTAAGGGTCAAGAGGCTGGGGTCAGACTCTAGTCAGTGGTGCCCAGTGATAAGACAAGGCACAACAGGGCACAAACTGGAACTCAAGAGGTTCCATCTGACCAGGAGGAGAAAGTTGTTTGGTGTGAGGGTGCTGTAGCCCTGGAGCAGGCTGCCCAGAGAGGCTGTGGAGTCTCCTCAAGAGAGCTTCCCAAGCCACCTGGGCATTGTGTTGCTGGGGAAGTTGCTGTGGGTGCCCTGCTTTAGCAGTGTGGTCTGACTGGATGATCTCCAGAGGTCCCTTCCAACCCCACCATGCTGGGATTCTGAGACTGATTTTAAGACACATGTAATGGAACAGTCCTTGTAGACCAGAAGAGCAAGGATTCTGTTTTGGGGATCGAAGGGAAAGCAGAAATGTCCATCTGAGGTGAGATACTTGAGGCTGGTGGGCAAGAAGAGTCCTATGCTGATGGGATGCCAGCCTGCCCATCACCTCTACTCCCTGGGCTTGGTGCTTTGGGCTCCCAGGAGGGAAAGGTCCAGGACAAATGGTTTATCTGTTTTTCTGCTCTGTGGGCTTTTCTTATCCCCTAGAGTCTGGCACAAGAACTTTTCAAAGCTTGAGCTCTTTCACTTTTTAGCTGGCTCTCGGTCTAGAAACTTTCCACAAATTGAACTTGAAAATTAAGCCAAATATTCTCATAAAAGAAGGCTCCAGTTCTGTGGCTAACCCCATCTGAACTAGCTGACATCCATCAAAATATTTTCTACAGGCTCATCCATTAAAACAAAGATAATTTGTCCAACTAAGAGCCCTCTGCTAGCAGGGTGAGGCACCCATCTTCCCTTCTTCAGCAGGAACCAGTCTTGCTCAACGTCCTCAGCAACCTGGATGAAGGCAGACATTGGACTCTCAGCAATTTTCTGAGGGTACCAAGCTGGCAGGAGTGGCTGACACCCCCCAAGCTGTGCTGCCACCCAGCATGATGTGGGCAGGCTGGAGAGCTGGGGGGAGGGGAACCTCATGAATTCAACATGGGCAGGTGTAGAGTCCTGCACCTGGGCAAGAATAACTCCCTGTGCCAGTACAGGTAAGGGGGTGACCTGCTGGAAACCAGCTCCAAGGAGGAGGGGCTGGGCATCCTAATGTAGTTGGAGGTGTCCTTTTCACTGCAGGGTTATTGGACAAGATGACCTTTAAGGGCCCCTTCCAACCTGATGCAGTCTGTGAATCTTGCCTAGGGAGGCTGTGGATGTCCTCTCCTTGGAGATGTTGAAGGCCGGGTTGGATGACACCTTGAGCAACCTGGTCTAGTGGCAGGTGTCCCTGTCCATGGCAGGGAGTTGGAACTGGATGATCTTTGAGGTCTGAAAACTGTTCTGTGAATCTATGAATCTGTGACCTGGGAGTGCTGGCGGACGACAACTGCAGCTTTGGTGTTTCCATGGATGTGCTGCTTTGTGTGGGGTGTATGGACAGACAGATGGAGGGAGATGGGTGGATGCTCTCTTCAGAGTCTCTGTGTTCCAGCCCATCTACATCTCCTCCAGTTTGACTCCTGTTCTCCACAACTTCTCCCAGCGCTGCCTCTCAGGAGACTTTTCCAGTACTTTGTCCCTTTGAACAGCATCGATGTGTTTGGGGTGGGGGCAGGGGGTTGCTTTGGGAACATCTGAGGGTGCTTCTTGCAAGCTGAATTCAATTAGATCCCCTTCCAAAAGATCTAAAAAGGGACCTTAAACTTCATACGCTGAGAAGTCAGCCCTCTGAAAGCCTGGGAAAGGAAAATAACAACCACCCTGCTTTCATTGCCTGCTTAATTCCTGTAATTAGTGTGGAGATAGCTGCAGAGCTGTGTTTGCTTCAAAGCAGCAGCCTCAGACAAATATTGGCTAATGGAAATTTTACTTTCAAATAAAGCCCTGTTTGAAAATACATTAAGGGGCACCACGGGGAAATGGAGGCAGGAATCAAAAGATGCTACAACAAAGCCTTCCCTGGGGCAGGCAGCAGAACAGGCTGTGTTTGCTTAGGAGGTGATGGGCAGGTCTCACTCATCTTCGTGCTGTCTACTTCTTTCTTCTTCCCTTTTGCCCTCTGCTGCCTGCTGTCCCCCTTCTCCTCTTGGATTCTGGCCAAGCTGAGGGTGCTCTGCACGCTCAGCCCAACCCAGCCCAGCTCCGCTCGGGTTCCATCTCAGCTTCCTCTGGGCACAGTCTCTTCAAGAAGAGTGAGCCTGGCCAATTTTTTTATTGAGGCTGCTGAAAGCAAGATGATAGTAAATTAGGTCTTTCTGCCACCTATAAATGTCACCACAGTCAAAATATTTTAACGACGTGGTCGGACACATTCTTTGGTTCCTCTTCCTGCGGGCAGATTGAATTCAGCGCTGAGGATGTCGCCGAGACTCTGCCTTGTAAAAGCCTTTTGACGAATGTGGGAGTGTTTGCTGGTTTCTAGCCCTACCACACAGGCACTGGAAATGCTGAAAACGTCCCAAACCTCCCCAGTCGCCCAGCAGCTACAACTGGCAGGGCTGGGAATGAACCATAGCAGGCAGAGGAGTGACGCGTGAGCGGGGTTCAGATGGGGACCACCCCCAAGGGATGGCTGTGGTGGGGTTACAATTTGATTTCCCAGTGAAAAAAAAGGCTGACAAGTTCCCCCCTGAAATGGGGGCTGCTGGCTCACAAAGACATCCTGTCTGCCTCTGAAAGAGGATCCTTGTGCCTAATTAACTTCAGAAATTAGCTGGAGCTGTAACGCCACTACTTTAAGCTCAGATGGAGGTAACCCAATCTGCCCCGTGCTTGATTAATTTGCCCTCCTGGACTTTCTGTCCAGCTGCAGGTTGGCTGTGCAGGGGCTGCTGTGCAGACCCTGCTGACAGGGCTGTGCTAAGCTGGGAAATTATCAGCAGCATAAGAACCAGCTCTAATTATCCTCCTGGCATCGCTCCCCCATTGCCCACCTCAGCCGGCACCTGCCTGCTGAGGACAGCTGGGTTTGAAGTGCTCCTCGGGCTTCCTGCAGGGAAGATATCCCAGCTGGGTTTACTGGACAGTGGGAAAGGAAATCATGGGAGGAAGGAGCAGGATTTCATCCTTTGTTTTTGTCTGCACCAGCGCTTGGAGCAAGCCAGACGCAAGCGGAGGAAAGTCCCCTCTGGCTCCTGCCCACGCCGGGCTGGAGAGGTGGGAGCTGCAGGCATGGAAACGGAGCTGCCTGCTCCAAACACACACCCAAACCTGCCTCCTGGAGACCCTGCACAGGAACTCTGAGGAGCAGGGAGAATCTACCACCCACCACGGTGGTGGATGCTGGAAAGCTCAGATTGTTTGGTACTCTGAGCAGCCTGCTCTAGGTGCAGATGTTCCTGCTGACTGCAGCGGGGGGTGGGCTGGATGACCTTCAAAGGTCTCTTCTCACCCAAACCAGTCTGGGATTCTATGAAAGCTTCAGTAGCTGCTTGCCTTCTGCATGCTCTTCAGCAGCATCAACCTTCAGGTAGATTTGTAGAATCACAGAATGGTTTGGGACCTGAAAGATCATCCAGTTCCAACCCGCTGCCTTGGGCAGGGACACCTTCCACTAGCCCAGGTTGCTGAAGGCCTTATCCAGCCTGGCCTCCAACACCTGCAGGGAGGGGGCATCCACAGCCTCCCTGGGCATCTGCTGGTGGAGATGCTGCCGTGATGAGACCACATCCTGCAAGCCCAGCAAGAAAGCTCAAGTCAGCTTGTTGTCACACTGGTCTCATGTGACCAGGGCTGCCTGGAGGTGGCACAAAGATGATGTGAGGGCAACAGCGTGAGGCAGCAGGATCCATGCAACAGCAGAGCCCCTAAGTGGAGGGAGCCCAGGACAGGGGTTCAGCATTAAAGCATAAGAGGGAATTTGTGCTTGTGAATGGAAATCATGGAATCTCAGACTGGTTTGGGTGGGAAGGGATCTTTCAGGGTCATCTAGTCCAACTCCCCTGCAGTCATCAGGGGCATCTGCAACTAGAGCAAGTTGCTCAGAGCACCAAACAACCTGACCTGGAATGGTTCCGGGGATGGGGCAGCTCCCACTTCTGTGGCCAACCTCAATCTGATATATCTCAAGCTCTTAAGTATGGCAGGCTTAAGAGGTGGGACTTAAAGTGATGTGGTTTTCTCTGGCTTTAGTTGTGTCTGGCATGATCAAAAGTGTTCTTCACATCTCTTTCAAGAGCCAGGCTCTTCCTTCTGCAGTGGTCAAACATGGACATGGTGTCAGTGCCTGTGATCTCCAGCTTTGTTGGTTTCCAAGCCCTAATGAATGTACCCACTCCAGTCTCACAGTGCCATGGCTTGAGCAGGATGCTGAGGCAGAGACCTCCTGAGAGCCACCTCTTTGAACAACTCTGGGCACAGAGGTAGTTGCAATCCATGGGAAGAATTGGGAAAACAGATGGGGATACTTGGAATAGCAGATGAAATGGTAGAACCAGCCCCCCCCCTCCAAAAAAAAAATAGTGAATGGAGTGTTGTAATCTTCCCTGAACTTGATTAACAGGGAGGAACTAAAAGCTGGCTCATCAGCTCAGTTGCAGGCAAAGTAATTGAGGCTGGGCCAGGAAACTGGGAGGGTTGTGGTGCTTACACCGCCCAGCTGGGCTGCACTGGGAGGGGAGGAGGGATGCAACTGGGGGAGGAGGATGAGAGGTGATGAGGCAAAAATGTTACGATGACAAAGTCTGGGGTTTTCAAGTTTAAAAAAATAGAACAGGACAAACCCAGAAGTTCTTCAGCTAAATGTGGTCGAACTGCATGGTTTCAGGGCTGCAGCAGTTGGGCTGTGGGGTGGGATGTTCTGAGGAGCTCTCCTGACTGATAGTTGGAGAGTGCTTGCAAAACAAAGCAGCACAAGAGCAAACACAAAAGGAAATGAGGCAAATCAAGGAAATGCAGAAAATGATTCTGCAGTGACTTTACTCTTCCCATTATTATCCAACCACTTCTCCAGCCAAGAAGAACCCTCAGTGCTTTCTCCCCTGCTGTGTCTCACTCCTGTGGGCAGGTGGTGGCTTTTCAAACTGCAGGAAGAATGTTTGCATGATACAAAAATAAGAGGGTTTGGGTTGTGGTGCTGCTGAAGGCTTGCAGAAATGCTCTTTGGTGTGTGTTAGGGCTTGGGTATGGAAATGACCTTGCACCAGTACAGACCTGCTGGAGAGCTGCTCCATGGAGAAGGAGCTTGGACTCCTGGTGGACAATGAGTTATCCATGGGACAGCAATGTGTCCTTGTGTCTGAGGATGCCTAAGGTCTCTTGGGGTGCATGAAGAGGAGTGTGGCCAGCAGGTCAAGGGAGGTTCTTCTCCCCATCTATTCTGTCCCGGTGAGACCACGTCTGGAGCCCTGTGTGCAGTTCTGGGCTCCCTGGCTCAAGAGGGGCAGGGATATCACAGTATAGCAAGGTTGGAAGAGACCTCAAAGATCATCAAGTCCAACCCACTACCACAGACCTCAAGACTAGACCATGGCACCAAGTGCCACGTCCAAACCTGCCTTGAACACCTCCAGGGACGGTGACTCCACCACCTCCCTGGGCAGCTCATTCCAGTGGGGAATGACTCTCTCAGTGAAGAACTTTCTCCTTACCTCGAGCCTAAACTTCCCCTGGCACAGCTTGAGACAGCTTGAGACTGTGTCCTCTTGTTCTGAAATATACACCAGAGAGTGTCCAATGGAGGCTATGAGGATGTGAAAGGACTGGAACATCTGTCTGGTGAGGAAAGGCTGAGAAACCTGGGGCTGTTGAACCTGGAGAAGAGAAGGCTGAGAGGGGATCTTATGATTGTTTATATAAATACCTGCAGGGCTGGGGGCAAGGTGAAGGGGCCAGGCTCTTTTCAGTGGTGTCCTGTGATAGGACAAGGGGCAAAGGGCATCAATTGGAAGCCAGGAAGATTCCACCTCAACGTGAGGAGGAACTTCCTTGGTGTAAGGGAGCCCTGGAGCAGGCTGCCCAGAGAGATTGTGGTGTCTACTTCTCTGGAGAGCTTCCAACCCCACCTGGCCATTGTGATGCTGGGCAGACTGCTGTGGGTGCCCCTGCTTTAGCAGGGGATGTTGGACTGAATGGTGCCCAGAGATGCCTTCCAACCTCAGTAAATCTGTAAAAAAATACTATTTCCTGAGTCTTTCCAGACCTGCATGTGATACATTTCTACCTTAAATATCTTGGCCACCTTTCCTGCAGCTCTAGCCCTCCTGCTTGAGCTGCCTATGGCTGGCAAACCCAGCTCAGCAGCAAAGTGGGGCCACCCTGCACACAGGAGGTGTTTACCTCAAATATTTGATCCCACCAAACACCCCCCAGCTGATCTGGGAACTGTGATACCACAGAGGACTTTAATTACCTTTCTTTTCCAAGAATCCCATCTGGTTGCTGGGGTGGCAGATGGGAGAGTTTTCTTTTCTGGGGGATGTCAGATAACAGAGGACTGAAAGGAGCCAGAGGAAGATGAGAGGTTTTTGAAGGACTGTGGAGTTCTCCTTCATTGTGAGTGCCATTTCTTGGTGACTAATGCATCCAAGCCTGCAGAATGACCTCATGGCTTAGAGGCAGTGGAGTGATAGAGAAGATGTGACTAAGATGCTGGCTCCTGATTTCCCAACACTTCCCTCCTAAACTGCTGTTTGGCTTCCTACAGGCACATCACAACTTCTCTATTAATAATTAAGAGCTTTAATACAGTTTGAAAGCTCTTGGTTTGACATCAAATCACCAGCTTCAGTTTGTGGTCTGCTGAGAGACTTCTGAGCAGAGCAGGAGCAGGGGGAGGATGAGAACATAAAGATGGTGAGCAAATTGTTTGAGGCAAGACATGTTGTGTCCAGGCTAGGGGGACCCAAAATGCCTTAGTGTGGATCTGTGGTTGCCATTGTCCTGCTGCCCTGCCTCATCTGTGTCTGCCTGGTGAGACCACATCTGGAGTACAGGGTCCAGTTCTGGGCTTCTTAGTTCAGGAGGGACAGGGATATACTAGGCAGTGTCCAATGGAGGCTATGAGAATGGTGAAAGGAGTGGAACATCTGTCTGGTGAGGAAAAGCTGAGAAACCTGAGGCTGTCAAACCTGAGAAGAGAAGGCTGAGAGGGGAACTTCTGAATGTTCATAAGTATCTGTTGGGTGGGGGTTGAGAAGAAGGGGCCAGGAGCTTCTCGGTGGTGTCCTGTGATAGGGCAAGGGGCAATGGGTACAAAGTGGAACCAGGAAGTTCCACCTCAACATGAGGAACTTCTTTGGTGTGAGGGGGCTAGAACCCTGGAACAGGCTGCCCAGAGAGGTTGTGGAGTCTCCTTTTTGGGAGAGAATCCAACCCCACCTGGATATTGTGATGCTGGGGAAGCTGCTACAGGTGGCTGTGATTTAGCAGGGAGATTGGACTGGGTGGTCCCCAGAGGTCTTTTCCAACTCCACCATGCTGGGATCCTAGGGAAATCTGTGGCTGGCAGTGTAGATTCCCATGCTGGTAGGATGTTTCTGCAGGAGCAGTGACTGCTGGGGTGATAGCTTGCTGGTGATGCTGTGAATTGTCTGTTAAAAGCGAGTGGAGGAGCCCCTGGTGAAGTGCTGATCCTCAGACGGAGTGATGCACCCATCACCTGGGTCCCACCCCATGTGGAGGGCACCTGCACACTGCTGCAGCCAGCTTCCTTTTCACAGTGCCCCCAATGCTTACTGCTCTGAATTCTCATCCATCTCTGACTCTTTGCTTCTTCACTCAGCCTTCTCCAGCATTAACATCCATCTCCTCAGCTTCATGTCAGGAGGCTGTTCCAAACCAGCAATGTCATCGCATCCCCTCGAAACATCCAGCATCATCTCTCTATGCTTGGAAGTGGAAATGGCTACTAAGTGGGACAACAACAACCCCAGCTCTCCTTCCCAAAGTCTTCCTGCTCTCTCTCAGATTCACCTGGGAGAGCTTTTAGATGCTTTACAGAGTTCTGAAAGCAGGGAAATGTTTCTACGTGTGGGGAAGAAGCCAAGCTGCAGTGAGAGGACACACCAAAGGGTATCCTCAGCACTACCAAGAGAGACATGTCCATACTGTCCAAAAGAAGACCCTGTAAATCTGTGCTCGTGGAGATAGAGGAATGGAGCTGTGGGGAAGTCCATGCTGAAGGAAATAAACTTTCTTTGGACCTCTTTGGTCAAGTGATGTTGACCACAGTGCATTTTGTCTGCCTGTTTCCCTAAGTGGGTCATTCTTACCCACCTGAGTGATTGTGCACCAAGGTAACTCCTGAGGGAATAACACTGGAGAGAGCTCTAGCATCATTTTTCTTCCATTTAAAGCTCCAACCAGAGGAAAAACCCTGTCAGTCTGAAGCCCTGTGTGCTGATGGTCACCTATGGGGCTGTGTGTGACACCATCACTAACCTGCAGCACAGGCAGAGCCTGGAATCGCTTGCTAGAGCCCATTCTTCTGCACCTTGAGCTTTGCTAGGACCTGCAGCATTGCATGAACTTCATGAGCTTCTCAACACAAGGCTGCCTCCCATCTCACTTAGCCAACAGAGCCAGATCTGCTGGGGAGCTGCACTCCTGGCCTCATGTTAGAAGACTTTAAGTGATGCTGGGTTTTTTTTTTCTGGTTAGGCTTGAGAAGCACTTTGTGTTCTGCAGCTCTGTCTCATAGGTAGAGGCCAGGAGGCAAGGGGCTGGGTGGTTTTGATGTGTTTTAAAGCAGTCAGGTATTGATAACATCAGGATGGAATTTTATTATTTACTCTGGAGGTGATTCCATGAAAGGGCTGCAACTCATCAGCAGGCTCTGCCCATTCATGGTCGTTAGATGCTCTCTGTCAGACACAGCTCCGAGTTCAACCAAAATAAACAAGAAGTTGCAAACATTTTTGAAGTGGAACTGGTGTCCTCTCAGCCAGGAGAACAAAGCAGCAGAAGTTGTCTGGAAACTCTGCTGAGAATAACTCTTGAGAGCTGTAAATGCCTCGAGAACTTGAGCTGTGTGAAGAAAGTGCCAGAGACAGCCCCGACAGGGAGGCTGCAGAGGAAGAAGAGTTGAAGGAAGGTTATGAGAAAGGGTTAGACAAGAAATTTTTTTAGCTACAGCAACTGGGAAGGAGACTGCAGTCCAGAGACAAGAACTGCTGCAGTCTCTACTTGGCCAGGCAGCAAACTAAGCATCAGAGAGGGGACAGCAGAGCATGCAGCAGGCACGAGGACTTGGCTTCTAAAAATGTTTCTGAGTACCCTTGACTGGAAGAGTGGGGTTGCCAGAGGGGCAGATGGAGCTGAAGTGCTCCTGCAACTGGTGGGCAACCACTATGACATGATGTCCTCCCACACCCTGCCCTTTCCAGGGTGGTTTTACCTCCTCAGTGGATTGCAGGTCACAGCTGCTGCATTCAAGGGGCTCAGATGGACCATCAAGAAAGGTGAAAGGCTTGGGATATGTTGGGCTACAGACTCACGGAGTTCCTTTTGCTGCTGCTTCATACTGACCTTGGAAGACTCTAATTTTAGCCACTTCTGTGTTTCCTGCTTTTGGTGGGTTTGGTTCTTAGCAATTTTTTTTCCTCTTTTTTCCCCACTGTGCACCCAACAGGAAGAGTCTCTCACAAAGCTCTCCAGAGTAAGAAGAAGGAAAACACAAAAAGCCACAGATGACTTTTGCTTTCTGCAGGCAGAACTGAAAGCAGGCAGCAGCCAGTGTTGTCCCAAAGCCTCTCACCACCCCCTGCTCTGTCCATGAGAAACACAAAGGAAATCAGATCCCACAAGAAAACCACTTCCCAAGTGCCAGAGAGCCCAGAAGAGTCACCTGTGTGCACTGACCTCTCCGGTGAGACAGGACTCAGGTGTGCAGTCGCCTCAGAGGGGTGACACTCAGGCAGTGTCTTGGAAGCAAGTTCCTGCATTTCATGGAAGGGAGGGGAACCTCTCGTGCAGATCATAGCCCTGTGCTCCATAGGTGCTGGGAGGGCCAGCCCAGGTGGGTCCTGGAATGTCCATTTGTTCTTTTTGAGGAAATGTGCTGCAAGGACTTGCAGAAGAGGACTGTGAAGGTAGCTCAGTCACCACAGGACCACATTCATCTCTTCTGTGAGCAGTTGGATTGAAGCAGGATGGTCTTCAGGTGTAAAACCCACGCAGAATCACACAAATCTCACCTCAGATGGATGTTTCTGCTTCCCCTCTGATCTCCCAAAACAGCATTGTGGTCTACAAGCATTGTTCCTTTTTTTCTGTATCATAAAATCTCAGANACAGGACTCCAGGTGGGGTCTGAGCAGCATCACAATGGCCAGGGGAGTTTGGAAGCTCTCCAGAGCAGGAGACTCCACAGCCTCTCTGGGCAGCCTGCTCCAGGGCTCCAGCACCCTCACACTGAAGAAGTTTCTCCTCTTGTTCTGGCAGAACTTTGATGTGCTGTTGGTAGTTCTTTCAGTTGTTTTGGTGGGCATGTTGTCTTTGCCACCAAGAATCCAAAGGCACCCAAAGCCCACTCCAAATTATTGATAGCTTCTTGGGTAGAGGCCAACCTGAGTGCTGGCTGTTGCTGTAGGGCTTTGGTACCACAGCATCACAGGAATAGCTGTGGGAATCCCAGTGCTGGCATTGCTCAGCAGCAGGCTGCACAGCTGGTGCAGCGATGACAGAGAAGACTTTCTGAATAGCAGGAGCTGCATTCTTTGGAAGTGACTTCATCTCAGAAAATGCTTTGGGAATTCCTAGTCCTGGAGCCCTGCATGGTCAGATTTTCTTTCAGTCATGCAGTGAGGAGGACCAGGCTTGGTACTGGAGGTGGTGGCCATCCCCTGATGCAGGGACCCATCACCGGTGCACCCAGTGAGAGGTCGTCTTGAACCCAGAGCCTGCTGCCTGCAGAGGTGGTGAGAGCTGTGGCCAGAGAGCTGGGGGTGTGGGTGGCCACTCTCAGGGGGACAAGCCCAACCATATTTTGGCCACCAGTTCATCACACCCTCCAAGTACCACTTTGGCCAAGCTGCTCTTTGAGAAGGGCATCACTGCTCTGTTTCCTCTCTCCTGCCCTAGTGTGAGGGCTTTGTGGTGCATTAGATACTGCTGCCTGATGGGTTTGTAACCAGCAAGAAGATGAGCTGATGGCTAGAGGTCTGATCTGTCTTAGGAGCCATCCTGGCCTGCAGATGGTTCAGTGGAAGGAACTTTGCTGGAGCATGGGTTGCAGGTGGGAAGTTTTCTTCCCAAAGTTTCACTCCTTGCCTGCAGTAAACCCATGTGTGAAGCAGGTAATATGCATCCTGATGAAGAGCTTTTTGAGGTCACCAGGACAGAGGAGACCACATGAAGGATGATGAGAGGCCATGGTAAGATGAAAGGCATACCTAGAAGGTCCTTTGCCTTCAGGTGGTAACCCATGTATTTGCATTCCATGTGCCACCTTGGAGGCTCTGACTGTACAGAGCCAGAGACCACTGCACGCAGGTGTTGTCACCAAAATCCTGGTTCTCCTGGCAGTGCTAGCAGGGATGGGAATGCCTTAGCCCCTGCTGCCCAGAGGAAGGCACTCTCCATGCCTTCCCATGCATAGAACAGGCTCTCTCCATTAGAGGGCAGGAGCTTGCTAATGGGCAGAGGAAATAACACACAATTACCTGCCCTAGGTTGGGTTAAAATAGGACATCATCATGGATGGCCCATCAGCTGCTATAGAGAAAGATGAAACAAGAACTGATGCTTGAAGGGTTAATTTGTGTGATTTGAGCTAACTTGGGGGTCTTTGTAGCACCTTCTCCTGTCTAAAGGTGGAAGTAGGTTTGATGGGAGCAGGCTGGGAGAGTTGGGGTTGTTCAAGAAGTGTGTGGACATGGCACTTGGGGACATGATTTAGTGGCCATGGTAGTGTTGGGGTGGTGGATGGACTGGATGGTCTTAGAGGTAGTTTCCAACCCAAACAATTCCACTATTCTGTGTCTCCAGTGTCTGGAGGCTACCTGACAGGATGTAGTGCAGGGGCTGCTGCTGGTCTATTCTCACAGGTAATTAGTGATAGAACAATGAGGGAATGGCCTCAAGCTGCAACTGGGTACGTTTAGACTGGACATTAGGAAACTTTTTTTCCCAGCAAGAGTGGTCAGGTGTTGGAATGGGCTGCCCAGGGAGGTGGTGGAGTCACCAACCTTGGATATGTTTAAAAGTCATTTGGATGTGGTGCTTGGGGGTAGGGTTTAAGGGTGAACGTTGTAGGGATATGGATTTGCCTCGATGATCCTGGGGGTCTTTTCCAACTGGAATGTTTCTGTGATTCTGTGAGGCTAAGTAATTCAGTTAAACCCTCACTTTTTTCCCAAAGATTGACCATTCAGATGCTGGGAAAATGCCAAAGGGTTGGTTTGAAAATGTGAACAATTGCTAGGGGAGCAGTTGGAGGCTTTCTCTTTGTAGTCTGCCCAGAAACATTCACAGAATCTTAGGGGTTGGGAGGGACCTCTAGAGATCATCCAGTCCATACATACCCACACACCCCCTGCCAGACCAGGTCACACAGGAACACATCCAGGTGGGTTTTGAATGTCTCCAGAGAAGGACAGTCCACAACCTCTCTAGGCAGCCTGTTCCAGGGCTCTGTCACCCTCACAGGGAAAAAGTTTTCCTTTGTGTTCCTGTGGAACCTACTCTGCTCCAGCTTGCACCCACTGTCTCTTGTCCTGTCACTGGACATCACTGAGCAGAGCCTGGCTCTGTCCTCCCAACACTGCCCTTCATATCTTTATAACCATGAATGAGGTCACCCCTCAGGCTCCTCTTCTTCATGCTAAAGAAGTTCAGTTCCTTCAGCATCTTTGTGACTCTGCACTGGACATTTTCAGGCAGTTCCCTGATGTCCTTCTTGTACTGAGGGGCCCAGTTCTGGGCACAATATTCCAGATGTTTCTGCACTGGACATTTTCAGGCAGTTCCCTGACTTCCTTCTTGTACTGAGGGGCCCAGTTCTGGGCACAATATTCCAGATGTTTCCTCACCAGGCCTAAACCTGTTCCTCAGTCCCCCTGTGAAAGCTGTGACCTGTATCTCGTTCCTACCCACATGTAACCTTCTGATGCAATAAAGGTTTGGGCCATAATTACAAAGGGCAGTCCTTAGTTTGTGTTGAGTCCAGCGACACAGCTCCTGCCAGGAGGGAAGCCAAGAGCTTGGCCTTAAGCAGATGTGGACCTCAGACAAGTTCATGCCAACAATTTAACCTTCTTTGATGTTCCCAAGGTGCTATTGTGGTGGTGATAGCTATGACATGGACACTTTCCCCCTAGAAATGGAACCCAATCCATGGATCCATCCTTTCAGTTTGGAGTTGTCACCATCAGAGAATGGCAGGGAGCACTGGCTGCCAGCCTCACTCATGGGCATATGGAAGGGCATTCAGGAACCACTGAATGCCTCGGTGTGGTAGAAGAGCTAAACACCCAGAGATGAACCTGGTGCAGATGAGAAAGGCTTTGGGGTGGTGGTGGCACAGAGGCATGGGCTGGAGAGAGGCTGGTGTGCCAGCTGTGACATTTTTGCTTTAAGGTACTGCATTGTAACTCAAGCTGAAAGGAAGAAAATGACCAGAAAACACCAAGGTTAATCAGAAATATTGACTGGAGACCCTCCTGGGTGTTGGGGGAGGTTGGCTGGGTCTTTTAGATAAGGGAGGTGGAGGTTTTACATTCAGCTTGAAGTGGAAGAAGGTTTGTGGTACCCAGATAGCACATCAAACATTTCCTCCTGGACTTAAAGAGCAGAAGCCAGGGATTTTTGAAGCAGTGGGTGGCTTCTGCTGCTGTGATCTAACAGGCATTGAATGACCAGGAGCTGACCCAATGTCTTTCTACAGAGTCTTCATCTTTTAAGGAAGGTTTAAGCTCTGTGTCTTCATTTACTAGTTCAGCAACTTGACTCAACTTCAGTTGGCAGCTGTAGCTTAAAGGTGAGGAGTTTGCATGAGAGGAAGTGTAAACCATGGAAAATCAAACACTTTTTACAGTGCTGGGTGCCCGAGCAGGGCAAGAGCTGTGGACCAGTGAGCTGTTTAGATCAGTGGCTCCTCTGATGCTGCTGATCCTTGCAGGATGATGTGAACTGGAGGTTTTCTTCTGCTAGTTGTCCTCAGCTGGATGATAGCCTAGAAGCACCAGTCCTGGCTGGGCCCATCCTGAGCCTGCAAACACCAGTTCTGACTGGCTCCATCCTGAGCCTGCAAACACCAGTTCTGACTGGCTCCATCCTGAGCCTGCAAACACCAGTCCTGGCTGGGCCCATCCTGAGCCTGCAAACACCAGTCCTGGCTGGCCCCATCCTGAGCCTGCAAACACCAGTCCTGGCTGGGCCCATCCTGAGCCTGCAAACACCAGTCCTGGCTGGGCCTATCCTGAGCCTGCAAACACCAGCCCTGGCTGGCTCCATCCTGCAGATAACAAACTCCTCAGGGCTCCAAGGTCATGACTGGGCATGGTGGAGCAGATCTCATATTCCAACACCACCACAAGTGATGTACAGAAGGGGGAATGGAGGCAGCTCAAAGGCTTCAGGAATGTCCTGAAACACCATTTCCTGTGACTGTTTCCAGCGGTGTGGGGGAAATAAAGGGAGGCAGGTAAGTGGTGAGCAGTGGGATGACTCGGAGCGTTGGGCTTGCCGGACAGGGCGATGGAGCAGGGGTTAACTGGAAGATCCAGCTCTCCTTGTCCAGAGAAATGCAGATCTGGCCTTGAAACCTTCCCCAAGGTCTCAGCCCCTCATTTCCTGGCCGTGCCCCCGGTGCTGGCTGTCTCCTGCCCATCTCCCGGCCTGTGTGTGCGGCGGTTGCAGGTTGCTAAGGTGTCTGGTTCTGTCTTGCAGCCCTCAGAATCCAAGCCCAACGTCACCCCTCTCACCGTCCTGGCCCATGTTCTCCGCGCCATCAAGTCCTATGCCCACCTCCTCTACGTCCAGCGACTCATCCCCCATCAGGTCTGTTGCAGAACTCGCTTTGCTTCTTGTTGCTTTGGCTGTTTTCTGTTGGATTGCCTCAGTTCCCCCCACTCCACCTTGCCTGACCCCTTGGCTTCCTGCTCACCCCACCCCACTTGCAGCTATCTGCACTCATCGAGAGAGGAGCTTTCAGCCATCTCCAGCCCCAGGGGACACCCTTTGAGTCCCCCCAGTGAGCCCCACGGCAGGTGCCCGCAGACCCCTGTGGTCACAGCGGCAGCGCTGGGTGTCACTGGTGGTTTCTGTGGTTGTGCCCAGCCATTGCAGCTCCTGGGGCTGGCGCTAGTCCTCTGCAACAGGTAAGAGCTGTGGTGTCATCCTGGGGGCTGCAGCAAATGGCAAGCCTTTGGTACTGCAAGGAATAGGGAGCCTTGGCTCTGTGGAGAAGGAGCTGGGGCTGCTGGTGCACACCAAGGTCACCACGAGCCAGCAGTGTTCCCTCATGGTTAACAATACCAATGGTCTCCTGGGGTACATGAGGAAGAGTGTGGCCAGCAGGTTGAGGGAGGTCCACCTCCAACCACCTCCCAGGGCTGGGACATGTCCAACCTGTTTGTTCCTTACAGGTGCAGAGCGAGCTCCTCCCCACACCTCCAGCCACACCAGTGCTGCCTGCTCACCAGCTGCCAGCCCAGCAGGGTCACTGAGTTCATTTGCTTTGTGTCTCCAAAGACTGACAGCATCCCAAAGCCACCCCAGCAGGCTTCTTCCTGGGGGAGGAGACCCTCGTCATCCTCAAACCAGCACGAGGGCTGGTAGGGGCAGCTCCTGAGTGCTTTGCTGGCCCTGTGCCATGCTTGGAGGCAGACACCAACTGTGGGCAGTTGCTGGGGTCCCTGAAAGGCCTGCAGGGTTCCGATGGGAGCAGTCATAGCTGGAGAGCAGCTGGCAAGCAGAGGGCAGGCTGGAGAAGCCATTCTAGGGGGAAGAAAAACAGTAGCTTGAATAATTCAAGGTGGTTACACCTGAAAATACCTTCTGGTTTTCACCTGACAGTTCTTCTTAAGTGAGACTCCATGGGTGGTGCCTCCCTGGCACTGAAGGACCCTCTGCAGTGGGACAAGTGTTTGCCCATCCTGGTTTACAAGTGTTTGGCACCAGCTGATGTCAGGCAGCTGGAATTTGGAGAGGAGAGTCCTCAACTTTAGGGTTCTCTTCATAGCAAAACCAAAACCAGTCACAGCTACTTTAGTTCATGGTTTCTGGGTGATGTTGAACCACTTCTGCCAGGAGGTTAGAGCCTTGCTGGAGTCGAGAAGGATGAGTAGGAGGCTGGAGGTGGTGGGAACAGCTCTGTCTGCTGGTGGTTTGCTGGTGGGGTCTGAGGTCCTACCTCTGCTGGAGGTTTGCTCCACTTCTGGCTGTCCTGCAACGTGGGCACGCTGGCAGTTGCCAGTGCCATCTCATGGTTGGTGAATCTTTTCTTGTCTCCAGGTACAGCCTCCTAAGAATTGCAACAAATTCTCCATGGACCTCCCTGCTTCTGTCTTTTGAAATCCCCTTCCCCAGGTGCTAATTCCTGTTCCATAAATTCTGCCAGCTGCTCGTGGAGAGTGATGGGCTTGGCATGAGCAGGGCACTGCCAGACCAATCTGACAGTGACCCACTGCACACCTTCTCTCCATCCTGGCACTCTGGTTGGTCATGGCCCTTCAGAGGGTCACAGAACATCTCCAGATCAATGCTGTGCTCCTCTTCTTTAGCTTCTGGAGCTCTCCTGGGCACTTGTGTCTCGGGGCTGCCCACTGCACGGGCATTGGTCCTGGCAGTGCCAGCTGAGCTGCAGCTAGGATTCATGGTGTTGACACTCATCCTCGAGGGCCTTCAGCCTCCTCTAGTTTCTCTCTCACTCTTCCCTCAAGCAGTGCAAGCTTGCTCCTTTGCAGAGCTGCAACATCAGCACTACACGGACCCCTCTTGGACGCCGTGGGTCGGGCAGTGCTTGTGGGTGTCTTCAGAGGATGCTGATGCCAACCAATGTTCTGTTTTGGCAGCTCGCCCCTGCGCAAGGCCCGGGCTCTGTACGCCTGCAAGGCGGAGCACGACTCGGAGCTCTCCTTCACCGCGGGCACCGTCTTCGAGAACGGTCAGTGCCTGCCCCGGCGAGGGCACGGGCTGGGGCTGGCGTCCAGAGGATGGGGTCAGACTCCTCTCAGTGGTGCCCAGGGACAGGACTAGGGGCAGTAGGCACAAATTGGAACCCAGGAGGTTCCCTCTGAACAGGAGGAGAAAGTTGTTTGGTGTGAGGGTGCTGGAGCCCTGGAGCAGGCTGCCCAGAGAGGTTGTGGAGTCTCCTGCTCTGGAGAGCTTCCAACCCCACCTTGGCCATTATAGTCCTGGGCAAGCTGCTGTGGGTGCCCCTGCTTTATCAGGGGGGTTGGACTGATGATCTCCAGAGGTCCCTTCCCACCCCACCATGCTGGGATGCTGGGATTCTGTGATGACTCCAGGCCACACTTGGGAGTGCAAAGTGCAGGCTCTGATCCAAAGCAGGAAATAGAAGTTTGGTGGGGCTGTGTCACCTTTGTGTGTTGCTGTGCCCTTAGCAGTCAAGAGCACCACCAGTGCCCACTGCTGCCCCTGTTTGCTTGCAGTTTGCCTTCCTGGCAGCTACCCAGTGCTCCAGCTGGTTACCAGAGTCACTGGAGACCTTGCAGCAGGCATGTCCCAGCTCTTCACCACATCACATAGTGCATCAGTGAGCTGGGACCACACAGGCCTCATGTGCCTGTGCCACGCTGGGCTGTGTGACCACACTGTGACTGTCACATGGGCATGAACCCTTGAGCCAAAGGAGAAAACCAGAGGGTAACAGCAGGGTAGAAAGCTGGGTGACACCAACCTTTACCATACACAGAGCCATCCCTCCCTGGCTCTCTGAGGAAGGGATTTGAGACTTGCTTCTGAGTATCATTAGCAGGAATGTGTGGAGCTGCTGTGGTGTTTGATACAAGGAGGTGGAAAAGCAGCCTGTTCTTTTGTCCCTCTGGAGACCAAGAGCTGAAGAGGTGGGCTCTGGCTGGTCAGACTTTTGGAGAAGCTGTTAATGAACTTAGATGTTCTGTTTCCTGCATCAAGGGAAAGAGGTTGTGCCCCATGGAGCCCAGCAGCTCTGGCTGAGCTGCAATCCCAATGTAAAGAAAAGACTTTTGATCACTTTCCAAGGAGTTCTTGGCTTTTATTTGCTGAGCATTGTCAGTTGGGAAGCTGCAACCACATGCCCTGAGATATACATGAGGATACAGCAGGAAGGGGAAGAGAATGAGGACACGTGAGTGAAAGAAAATACGTTTCCTAAGCAGCTCCACGGCTACCTGATAAATAAACATGGTCTCCCTTTGGAGAGCCCGTGGGAATTAGAGCAGCCAGGAGGGGAATGAGCTTGAATTCAACACATTGTGTTTGCTAGATAAAAATCAATGGATTATTCAAGGGGAAAACCATACAGCATGTTCTGATCACCTGGGAGCACAGCCAAGGCTCACGTTAGCTGACGGAGCAGCTCTGCTGGGTGGAAACAGCCCTGGTAAAGGGGTTTGTGAAAGCCAACCAGGGCAGTGTACCATGGGCATAGAATCAGAGAACTGTTTGGGTTGGAGGAGACCTCTAAGATCATTGAGTTCAACCATCAACCCAGCACCACAGTGGCCATTAACTATGTCCCAAAGTGCCATGTCCACACACATTTCTTGTACATCTCCAGCTACAGGGACTCCACCACCTCCCTGGGCAGCCTGTTCCAAAGCCTGACCACTCCTGCAGCAAAGAAATTGTTCCTCAAGTCCAGCCTAAACCTGCCCTGGCACAATTTCAGGCCGTTTGCTCTCCTTCTATCACCTGATAGTAGGGAGAAGAGACCAAGCCCCTCCTGACAATTCCCCCTTTCAGGGATATGTAGAGAGTGATGAGGTCTCCCCTCAGCCTCCTTTTCCCCAGGCTGGACAAGCCCAGTTCCCTTAGCGTGTTTAGTGCCACGGTGAGGACACTAAATTATCCAGTGCATGGGATCTGCTGGGAAGTCCAGGTTTCCTGTAACTGAAAGTCCAGTAGGGTTGGTCTCTTCTCCCAGGAAACAAGGGATAAGATGAGAAGAAACAGCCTCAAGGTGCTCCAGCAGATGTTTAGGTTGGACATTAGAAGAAGCTTCTTCACTGAAGGGTTCTGAAAGACTGGACCAGGCTGCTCAGGGAGATGTTTGAGTCTCCACCCCTCAGATATTCAAAAGCTGTGTAGATGTGGCCTTTAGGGTCATGGTTTAGTGGTGGACTTGGCTGTGCAAGGTTAACGGTTCCACCTGGTGATCTTAGAGATCTTTTCCAACCAAAATTCCTGTTCCCTGATTACCATCTGCCTTTTCCTTCTCTCCTCCAGTTCATCCATCCCAGGAGCCTGGCTGGCTGGAAGGGACCCTCAACGGGAAGACAGGGTTAATCCCGGAGAACTATGTGGAGTTCCTATAACTCTGGGCACCTGAGGGGCCACTGCTGAGCTTTCCATGGTATCCATGGCAGCTGCTGGTGGCATCCTGCAGACCACTTTGCTCTCTGCCGCCGTGCAGCGCGGGGCGAGGACTTCCCTGTGCCACTGAGATGAATGTTTGTGTGGATAATCACCTTGGTGTCTCCTGTGGTGCTGGGGCTGTGGGGTGAGTGGTCCTGGGGACTCCTCAGCTCCTCCAGCCCTGAGCAGAGGCAGGTGATGCTCCAAGCCCACGTCCCCGCTGGAAGCCCTCCAAGCAGCCAACGACCCCCAGCCACGCAGCAGCTCTCCGCTCCGAGCCTGCAGACTGTGACCAGCGGGAGAGAAGCCACCACACCTGATGATCCCTGCAGGGAGCCTGCAAAGAGCTCCAGTGGGAGCTGAGGAAGCCCAACCCATTACCCTTCCCACTGGAGGAGGAGCAGTCAGCAGTGAGGAGTTCTTTGCTCCTAGGCTCTTCCCTGCTTTCCAGCCACCCCAAGTGAAACTCTGCTGTGCTGCCCAGGAGCAGCCCAGTCCTTCTCGTGCTATGGGGGCCGTGGGAAGGGGTGAGGTGCTTTTGGCTGGCATCAAACCACAGGCTGGACCTGCAGCAGCAGTTAGGATGAGTCTGAGGTCCCTGTGGCAGCCCTGGTGAGGTGGTGGTCACCCTGCCCTGCCACAGCAGCACTCTGCTCTTGCAGGCGAGAGTGAGGTGCTCGGTGGGCTCTGCAGGGTGGGCACAGAGGTGGCTGGGAGCTGCCAGCACTTGGCAGGGGGGAGGGGAGAAGATTTTGGACCAAACCTCTCCAAGTCTTGCAATGGATTTGTTGAAGATTCTGGTTTTTGCCAGGTGAAGATCAATGCTCTGCGCCCATCAGTGCTCTGTGCCATTTGCTTCCTGGAGGGACGGATGCAGCTCCCCATGAGCACCCTTCCTTTGGTGGGACAGATGGGTTGTGTCTCCCCTTTCCAAAGCACATCCATCCCTGCTTCTGTGAATGCCCAGGCTGCTGATGTGCCATTTTGGAGCTGCGTTTGCCCCTCTCCACCCTTGCTTCTTTTGATGGTCTCCTTGCTTGCAGCCTGGCATGTTGCCTGTCCGTGCCAAGTCTGTGCAGTACTGGTTGTGCAAGGTCAATTATTTCCATCCTCACAGGACATTTGTTGTTGGTTTGGCCAAGCTGTGGTCTACAAAGAACAAACCCTTTGGCTCCACCACCCCTCTGGTCCTGCCTTGGAGAAGATGCTTGTGTCTGCATGGATGTGGCGGGTGGTTGGCAGAGTGAGTCTGCAAATCCCTCACCATTCCATGAGGAGGAAACTCCTTACAGTGAGGGTGGTGAGACACTGGAACAAGTTGCCCAGGGAGGTTGTGGATGCTCCCTCCCTGGAGGTGTTCAAGGCCAGGTTGGATGAGGCCTTGAGCAACCTGGGCTAGTGAGAGGTGTCCCTGCCCATTGCAGGGGGTTGGAGCTGAGTGGTCTTCAAGGTCCCTTCCAACCCAAACCATTCTGCAATTCTGGGTCTGCTTTAAGCAAAAGGGTGAGAAGAGGAGTCCTGTGGAACTGCAGAGCCAGGCTGGCCAGGTGGCATGTCCAGGGCTGGAATGGTGATACTTTGTCATGGAAACTGATGGGGGAAAGCCCAGCTTGCTGGTGGGGAGACCGCTGGGCAGGAGCCACGCTGCGGGGTGGGGATGGTGTCGTATCTTTTTGTACTGATTTTGAAGACTCCGGGTGACTGAGTTGCTATATGTGTCACTTTTTATTTTGGACAGATTTAATGTATAAATAGAGTATCTTAAAATATTCTGAGGGAAAGATCTATATTTGATATTTTTAGAAGAGCTGTAACGAGAGAAGCGAAGGATATTTGAAACCGGGCTCAGGAGAGCGCTTGCAGACGGACTCACAGCCACAGCCACCCTCCAGCCTTGGGCTGCCTTCTCCTTGGCTTTGTGGTGTCACACAGAGATGAGGGAAACTGAAAGTTCAGGCCTCGTGACGTTTCTTTCACAGTAATTAAACCTCCTGGACTTCTGTCTTGGACCAAAAAAGCGAACAGGAGAGAGGAGATCTTTATTTGCCTGGTCTCTGGGGTGGGTGTGGTATGGCTCGGGAGGGTGACCTCTCCATAAGGACACACCAACCCTTCTGGGGACACACTTGGCTGCTGAGGCCACCATCACCCCTCAAGCAGTGGTGAAGCCTCCAAACTGTCCACACCAACCCTTCTGGGGTCACACTGGGCTGCTGAGGCCACCATCACCCCTCAAGCAGTGGTGAAGCCTCCAAACTGTCCACACCAACCCTTCTGGGGTCACACTTGGCTGCTGAGGCCACCATCACCTCTCAAGCAGTGGTGAAGCCTCCAAACTGTCCATGTTTTCATCGTCAAGGAGCTGGCAGAAGAAGGCTGAGTGGTTCATAGGGATAAAAGCTGGCAAGGTGCTGGTTCACTTTGGGTTTAACAGTGAGCATGCCTTGGTTCTCCTCAAGCAGAGCCTTCAGTTGGGCTTGATCCAGTCCCAGAAGTCACTGTGGTGCTGCCAGCCAGTGCTGGAGGCTGCTTAGAGCTGGCTCTGGGGTGGGCAGTGCAGAAACCTCCTTCCAGGGGGATAGGAGAGGGATGGGAAGGAGTGATGGAAAGGAGGAAAAGAAAAAGGAGCATAATGTTTTCAATCTTTCATTTGTCCAAGCTGCTCATTGGTGTTTGGGACCATCCCATCCTGAACTGCTCCTCCAGCATGGTCCCTTCTGCCTGCAGTGGATGGTGGCTTTCAGCTCAGATGTAGTTTTCTCAGCACAAGCTTCTGTCTGAACTGTGACAGCCTTTGGCCAGTAAACAGACCAGCAGTGAGGAGCAGCTTCCTTCAACTCCTATTTCCAGCAGCTGCCACCTTAGTTTGAAGAAGCTGATGGTTAATCACAGCCCTCAACCTTCTGCCCTGACTTCTCTGAGCCAGACCTAGCCCTGATCTTTCCCTTTCTGGACATTTCAGCCCCTAGCAGAGCCTGCTTTGCTGCAGAGGCTTTGAGCAGAGGTCTCACCACCACTCTCCATCCTTCCTGCTCAGCTTTTCTTAGCCCATCGCTTCCTATTGCAGTGAAACTCAAACCCCAGAGAAAGGAGGATTTCAGTCCCACCAGAGACACCTTTCAAGGCCTCTTTAAGGGCCGTGGTATTCAGGGACCTCCTCAGTAGGACTGCACCTGCTCCAGCAGGTTGCTGCCTGTCCTTGTCCCTGTGGAACCTTGCAGAGCAGTGTCCCCCTTCGGCCCTTCAGACGCTGGAGTTATTCTGAGCTGGGAGTGAATTCCTGAGGCACTCAGGAGCTTTTGGATGTGCTACCTCCAGAGTACTTGGGTGCAGAAGTCCTAGGCAGACATATTTACAAGATTGGGAGAGAAGGAAAATAAAGGCCAACAGAAGTTACTGCTCTGGCAGGAGAGCAGGGCAATACTCTTTTTTATTTCCCTTTTAATTGAAAACTTTCCAAAGAGCAAAATGTGGCTGAAAGGCTTTGCTGAATGTTCCTGCCTGGAGCCAGCTCTAATGCTGGAGTAAACTTTGGTTTATTCCAGGAGAAATTCAAGGGAGAAAATAGGTTTTTTAAACAGCTTGAGATGGAATTTGATGCTTTAATATTAAAATCATTGGTCAAAAGTGTAAGAGAGCAGGATGGTCAGACTTGCTGGCAGGTAAAGTCTCTCCTCTGTTCCCTGTCCATCATTTCAGGCACTAAACCACCCCAAAAAAGGACATGGAGCCATAGTATCTGAAACAGAAGTCAAACAAGTCTCAAGGAGCAGTCCTGCTGTGGTTCAACTCAACAGCACCAGTCCCATGAGCTGGCCATGGCCAGGCCAACATGCACCAGGCCACCCCACATCCTGGTGGCCACCTACACATGTGGTATTCTGAGGTCCTCATGGGCTTGAGTTTGAGCTGCTGCCCCTTCTCTCTTTATTGATTTTGTGGAGATTTGCACCTCAGATGGTTTGGGAGTACCCTGAATGCTGCCAGTGCTCTTGACACATGCCCTGGTGCCCTGCTGAGGGTTTAGGGTGAGGTGGGTTCAATAGGATTGGGCTGCACTGGAGTTGGGCTGGGGCTGGATTGAAGTTGGGTTGGAATGAACTGGGTTGGATTAGGATTGAATTGGGTCAGATTGTGTTGGGCTGGGGTTGGTTTGGGTTGAATTAGGATTGAATTGGGTTGGATTGTGTTGGGGTTGAGTTGGGTTGGATTAGGACTGAATTGGGTTGGATTGTGTTGGGGTTGGGTTGGATTAGGACTGAATTGGGTTGGATTGTGTTGGGGTTGAGTTGGGTTGGATTAGGATTGAATTGGGTTGGATTGTGTTGGGGTTGAGTTGGGCTGGATTAGGACTGAATTGGGTTGGATTGTGTTGAGATTGTGTTGGGCTGGATTAGGGTTAAATTGGGTTGGGTTGGATTAGGATTGAATTGAGTTGGGTTGGGGTTTAATTAGGATTGAATTGAGTTGGGTTGGGGTTTAATTAGGATTGAATTGGGTTGGGTTGGGGTTGGGTTTGAAACATGGTGGGAGTTGGAAGGGACCTCTGAAGATCATCCAGTCCAAACTCCCTTGCTGAAGCAGGGTTGCCCACAGCAGGTGAGTCCATGGGCATCCATCTGCAGGTGAGGTGGTTGGTGGTGAGAGCTGGAGCAACACCCACACCCCTCAGATTCCCACCAGTTCAGTGCAGCACTGGCTGGAGTCAGAGTGCTCTGCACGCTGAGGAGCATTCCCTACCCACCCAAAGGGGAGCTCAGTGCTGAGGGGCTGTGGTTTGCTTAGCCTGGGGTTTTACTTATTCTAATGAAGCAGAAACCTCAAAGCAATCCCAAGTTTGTACACTGGGATTACCTCAAGGTTTTAGCTTTGGGGGAATGAAGATTAAAAGGTTTATTACTGCTATTTTTTTAAAGAAACAGCTGTGTAAGGTCCTATTGTCTGGGCAAGGAGCTGATTATTTGGAGACAAGCATGGCAAAGCAGCTTGCAATTTAGGCTGATGAGGTAGCACCTACCTATTACTGATTAGAAATCCTGCCTTCTGCTAATGAAGTTTATTCTTGCTTCTAAACCTCAGACAAAAGGGTCTAGAAAATCACACCTGGGCTCTAAAACTCACTGACGCACTCAGGAAGAAATAAAATAACCCCACCCCAGCAGCCTGGAAAGCTGCTGCAGGGCTCAAATGATATGGGGAAGGCAGAGAAAAGGATCTGGATGTGTGGAGGGGGATGGTGGAGCTGAAATCAATCCATTTCCAGAGAGAGATGTCCCTGCAGGGCTCAGCTTCCCTGGCTCTGCATCAGCATCGTGTCCCATTGGCTTCTTCCCCTCCCCTGCTGCACAGCAAGGCTGAGCTGCTTACCCCAGACAATTAGGTAATTAAATATCTGCAAATTGGTCAGAGCTGTCACTAACTTGTGAGGTAAGAACAGAGGGAGCTGGGGTGGTTTAATCTGGAGAAGAGGAGGCTGAGGGGAGACCTCATTGCTCTCTACAGCTCCCTGAAAGGAGGTTGCAGTGAGCTGAGGCTTGGTCTCTTCTCTCTTGTATCAGGTGATAGAAGGAGAGGACATGGCCTGAAACTGTGCCAGGGTAGGTTTAGGCTGGACATGAGGAACAATTTCTTTGCTGCAGGAGTGGTCCGGCATTGGGACAGGCTGCCCAGGGAGGTGGTGGAGTCCCCATCCATGAGACGTGTGGACATGGCACTTGGGCACATGGTGGAATGGCCATGGTGGTGTTAGGTTGGTGGTTGGACTCACAGCAAACAATTCTATGGGTGAAGAGCAATGAAAACAACTCCCTGGATGAGCTGCAGAACATCTGGACTGGCAGTCACAGTGAAGGCAGAACCCCAGTGTGAGCATCCCTGTGGCACCTTCCCGCTTGGGTTGGATTTCATCCCAGCAGAGGTTCCTGGTGACATCCCACGGCCCCACAGCCCAACCAGCTGGGGCCTGCCACGACTGCTGCAGGAGGTGGCTGTGGGGCTGGGGCTGAACTCGTATTTCCAGCTGCTGCCAGAGCAGCTCCTGTGCAAACAAGCTCCTCCTAATCTTGTTTACTAAGAACTTGCTCCCCAGGCAAAGCCACTGTCCTGGCCACCAGCCAGCCCCACTGCAGCACCCTGCCACACCGTGCCCTTCTTGCCAGGCTGGGCACCTCTGCCTGGGCTCTGGCTCACTGGCACCTCTGCCCAGGCTCTATCTCTGTGGCACCTCTGCCTGGGTCAGGCTCACTGACACGTCTGCCCAGGCTCTATCTCACTGACACCTCTGCCCAGGCTCTATCTCTGTGACACCTCTGCCCAGGCTCTATCTCACTGACACCTCTGCCCAGGCTCTATCTCTGTGACACCTCTGCCAGGCTCTATCTCAGTGACACCTCTGCCCAGGCTCTATCTCACTGACACCTCTGCCCGGGCTCTATCTCAGTGACACCTCTGCCTGGGCTCTATCTCAGTGACACCTCTGCCCAGGCTCTATCTCACTGACACCTCTGCCCGGGCTCTATCTCACTGACACCTCTGCCCAGGCTCTATCTCACTGACACCTCTGCCCGGGCTCTATCTCTGTGACACCTCTGCCCAGGCTCTCTCTCTGCAGCAGCTCTGCCTGGGGTCCAGCTCATGTTGAGGGGCTGGGGAGGTGCCAGGGTGCCTGCAGGAGCAGATCTCTGCTTCTCTCCTTGGTCTTGGCTGCCAGAGCAGAGCTGCAGGCAGGGGGAGGCTTGGCAAGTGTCCCCTTTTTGACCTCTTTTGCTCTTCTAAAGCTTCATAATTTTGCTGCAGTTGCAATCGATCAAATATTCCTGGGGCTGGGAACTGCTCCTGCTGCTCCTGGGCTGCTGCTGCCTTTGCTGTATTTCAGCAGTGTTCATGTTTTGGTTTTGTTTGAGGCTGGGGTTGGCTGGGGCTGGTGGTGGTTTTATTTGAATTAAGCAATTGTTGGTCTGGTACCTGCGCTGCCTGCTCCTCTGAAACAGCCAGGGCCAGGCCCTCCAGCCCTGCTCAGGAGAACCAATGACACCAGGAGCTCTTAATCACTCTGCTGTTGATTATTTATTTCCCCAGCAACACTGAGGATATTTTTAGCCCAACAGATTTCAGCTTTTTCAGACCCATTATGCTCAGCAAATCCCAGTGGCCGTGGGCGGCTGCGATGGGAGCGAGCTGATGGCCAGAGCAGGGAGGAAAGGGCAGCAGGTCCCTGAGCATCTCTGGTCCCCAGGGTGGGATTCCCACAGAGCCACCGAAGCATCACCCCAGAGCAGGGCAGGGTTTGGACCCAGGCTGGGGAGCATCTCCCCAGAAGAGGGAGGGAGCGGACGCAAGGTCCATGGAGTTGCTTCTGGTTTGCCAAGTGCTGGGTTGGGTCGGTTGGAGTTTTTGATTGATGTTTTGTGGGTAATTGCTGTGGTTTGAGCCTTGTGGAAAAGAGCTTTTGTTGTGTGTGGTAGGAACACGTGCAGCTCTGCTGGGGCTCGGCTACAGAAGCTCCTCCTGCGAGCCAAAAAGGAAGGGGGGGGTGTGGGGGGGAACGAGTTAGAAATGAGGAATTCAAAAATGCTGAGGTTTGATTGAGGTTTGCTTCCTGCAGGACAACAGCTCCAGATGTGATGGGGCTGGTGGCACCCGTGGGGCGTGGGGACAGCACGCTTGGCCCTCCGTGGCCTTATGGCAGGGTCTGTTGTGACAGGACAAGGGGTGATGGCTTGAAACTAAAAGAGGGAGATTCAGACTGGAGAGAAAGGAGAAAAGGGGACTGCAGAGGGGCATCTGCAACTAGAGCAGGCTGCTCTGATTGCCAAACAACTGCACCTGCAATGGTTCCAGGCATGGGACACTGCCACCTCTCTGGGCAACCTGGGCCAGGCTCTCACCATTCTCACTGTCAAACAGTTCTCCCTTCTCTCTAGGCTGAATCTTCCTCTTGTAGTTCAAACCATCACTCCTGTTCCTGTCATGACAGGCCCTGCTCAGAAGTCTGTCCCCAGCTTTCTGCTTGGCCCCCTTAAGCACTGCAAGGCCACCAGAAGGTCTCCCTGGAGCCTTCTCTTCTCGAGGCTGAACAACCCCAACTGTCTCAGCCTGGCCTCACAGCAGAGGGCTCCAGGTGGGTTTAGAATGACTCCAGAGATGGAGACTCCACCGCCTCTCTGAGCAGCCTGCTCCAGCACTCTCAAATCAAAGAAGCTCTTCCTCACGCTCAGCTGGACCCTCCTACGTTCAGGTTTGTGCCCATTACCCTTCCCAGCACAGCTTGGCCCCAGGCAGGGCAGAGCAGAGGAGCTGTGGCAGAGCAGGATGAGCTGCCCCTCAGCTGCCCGACACAGAGCCCGCTCGTACTCGTTCTGCCTCAAGCAAAGACCCAACCCCCTTGAGCCAAACCCAAAAACCTCCCGGCTGGGGCTTGGAGACACAAAAAAAATCCTCTGGGCTGGATTTATGGAGCTGCCGGAGGGAGCAGGAGCTGCTGGAGGGAGCAGAAGCTGCTTTTGGCAGCAGCCTGGGAGAGGATCCAAGTTCCCCCCGCCCCGGCTCGGCTCCTGCCACGGCAGCCCCACTCAGTGCCAGTCATGCCCACCGCACTTCACTGGGCACAATGGGCCACTTTGCTCAGCCTGCATCGCCTCGGGCAGCAAGTCCAGCCCCTGTCCCGTCTCATTAGCAACGCAATTAGTGACCATAGCAGATGCTGTGTCGGCACTTTTCCCTCCACCTTCTCCTGTGGTTTGCTCTTGGCTCAACAGAGAACCTAATTAGAAGGATTCCACTTACTTGTTAGTTTTTAAACTTAAAGTTCCCTGTTGTGACCTCAGAGAATATCCTTAATTACCCCTTGGAGCTGTGCCCAGCCTTGTGGGGCAGCAAAGGACATTTGCTGAGCGATTTGGGGCTTTCTAGGCTGGAGAAGAGCAGCCTAAGGGGGAAATCTCACCAGTGCTGATCAATAGCTGCAAGGTGGGTGTCAGGAGGATGGGGCCAGGCTGTGCTGAGTGGTGCCCAGTGACAGGACAAGGGGCAGTGGGCTCAAACCTGAACACAGGAGGTTCCATCTGAACAGGAGGAGGAGCTGCTTTAATTTAAGGGTGCTGGAGCACTGGGGCAGGCTGCTCAGAGAGGTGCTGGAGTCTCCATCTCTGCAGACATTCAAACCCCACGTGGACACGTTTCTGTGTGACCTTCTCCAGGTGCCCCTGCCTGGGCAGGGGGATTGGACTGGGTAATTTCCAGAGGTTCCTCCCAAGCCCTACCATTCTGTGATTTACCTCCCTGCACCATTTCTCCACTGCACTTCAGAACTAGTTTCTAGCATCAGCTCAACGAACTTCTAATGTCCTTCAGAAGGTTCCTCTGGTTTCTGCCCTGGCAGTCACACTTTGGCAGGTTGAACATTGGCACAGGTTTGGTCTGAAGTGCACATCCCATGTGTAATCATTTCAGGTCCACCAATAAATGAACTTTTCAGTGATCCTGATGAGGAAGCAACCCAAAGCTGCTGTGTGAGCCCAAGGAAGTGAAGCTGGCTGGGAGCCTCATGGGACATGTGGTCCAACGCCAGCTGCCTGCTGATCTGTAAGTGATGGGTGCTCACAGGGTGCATGGTTGGAGGGAGAACAGCTGCTTGGGGCTTCTCTGCGGCTTCACCTGGCATCTGCCCTGGCAGTGGTCCCCAGAGATGCTCGTGGAAGGTCTCTGATGCACCTTGGCCTGGATGAGGACAACTTCTCCTGCAGCATAGGGGCTCAGAAACTGGACAGGCAGGAAGATTTGTTCCTGGGAGTTCAGCCCCGCAGCTCCTCTGCCTGGGCAGTGCCAATGGGCATCGGGAGAGCCTCTCAGGCTTGGTCAGCCACAGCAAGCTGCTTCTCCTTGTCACCATTCCACAGCCAGTAAGCCAGCAAAGCTTCCGCTGTCGCCTCCCAGAGCTGGAGGAGATCCAGAGCAGAGCTGGGCTCAGGCAGTGGATAGATGACCAGAGGGGTGCTGGAGCCAGCCTGGGCACACGCAGGATGGGAGCTGGTGGGGTGGGCCAGCACACAGGGTTCAGAGGTGCCTGGGAGCCCCAAGGACCCCATCCTGGGCTGGTCTTAGCATAGGACTCCCTTGGGATCAGTTCTAAGGCACAGGACAGGGTGAGGGGTGGGAGGCTGAGGACTAGCACTGAGCTGCTTGCTGGTTCAAGGGGATGGGGCACCAGTACCAGCAGAAAGAGGCCCCCTGGAAGGAGGAACAGCCAGTCTGAAGGAGGCAGCAGTGACTAAATCTTGGATTTATGGACTTGAGACAGTTGGGATCTCCACAGTGGCACAGCAGAACCTGAGGAGGGCTGGGTACCCTCCAAGGCCAGCCCCCCCCAACGGGAGCTTGGCAGAAGCCCCAGCACTAGGAAGGTCCTGGAGCCTGCTGTGGGATAACAAGGATATGTAAGGCCAAGGAGTAGTTATTTATATACACCCCCCCACCCCCCTTCCCATAAAATTCCAGTACTTTGGGGCTCTCTGCAGCCAAGCTACGTGTGCCCAGAGTACAACCAACCACTGCTGAGGCAGGGCCACAGCTCAGGAGAACCCTGGACTGTCCCAGGGGCAAACATAAAATCAGGAGTGCTCGAGCTGGCAAACCCTAAATGCCAAAGCTGTAATAAAAGGTCCTGTACTGATGGCACCAGCTCCAAACCAGCCTGACATGCCGTGGGTTTGTTGGGATGGTGTGAACAAAGCAAACACCAGGGATGTCAAGCTCCTGCTGGGCTCCATCTGGATTTTCTGGAAGAGGAAAGCCCAAGGATGTTCTGCAAAACGGGGTGAGAGCTGCCTGTGTCCTTGCAGCTCAGCACCACATCCCAAACCTACCCTGCCAGGGCAGAACAACTGTGTCTGCTCAGATGTGCCCCAGGCAAGGGTAAGCACTGCGGGAAGGGTGCCCAGGGGAGATGCAGAGGCTCCACCATGTCACAGTGGCCTCTGAGTTTGTGCCACCTGTGTCACAGAGACTCCTGATTTTGTAAATGTAATAGAACCACAGAATGGTTTGGGTTGGAAAAGCCCTCTGAAGGATACCTCTAAGATCATTGAATCCAACCCTCAGCCCAACACCACCATGGCCACTAAACTGTGTCCCCAGCTGCCATGTCCACATCTTTCTTGAACACCTCCGGGGATGGTGACTCC